>JAACNH010005216.1:0-21065 GCA_019447015.1 Hymenochirus boettgeri | reverse complement strand
TTATCATTCAGTGGTGATTGGCAAGAAAATAACTTCCTAATGACTATATGAGCTTATATTGGCAAAATCACATTTTTTTTAGTGTGTTTGGCCTGTACAATTAAGGGTCACTATACTAACTGAAACAATTTTCTGAAAATACTACAATTTGTGAAAATGTGGTGGGAGCGTCCACATGTTTATGGGCTGTGCGTGGGTCTTTGTTTTTCATTAAATTATTAATGTTTATTGAGTGCTCTTCTCCCAACTTCCTCCCCCACCCTCCCTTAGTCACTGCCATCCTTTTAGTGTCTGCGACACTTAGTTGTTCTGCACAGCCTTACCATGGACCGCTCTGCTTCCACATCTACCCATCCCTCCCCCTGCTGTCTTTCCTCTGCTGTATTCTCTTAAAGTTGCAGAAATGTGCTGGCAGGCAGGCAAAGAGGTCAAGCATGGGTCACATATTATAATTTCTGCTTCTGGAGTGACCGGTTTTCCCTGTAAATGCTGTGATAAAAATTATTTTTCTCAAATCGGTGATCTAAAGCTCATATTTAAAATCTGAAATAAGTTTTGGAGTAGTGGAATCTTGCTGTATCTACTATTTTTGAAAGTTCTTGTTTTTTTTTGTTTGTTTTTTTGAGTAAAGATACCCTTTGCACAGATTTTAACAACCAAACTGTCCACATGTTACAGTAGTTGCATTTTGTTTTAGTTGAATATTTCCTGCATTACAAATTGTATTGTGTGAGGAGGAATGTTAAAGGTAGTAGTTTACCATTATGGGATGTCCCCCCCCAAACTAAAATTTAACCACTACTGGCCTCACGTAGTTTAACAAAAATCATCCTTACCTTACATCTCTGCTCCTTATGGTTCCCCTGCAGTGTTTTATCCAAAGTCCCAGAAAGTGAAGAGTAGTAGCTCTTTCTTCCTCAAAACGTTCTCTGCCTCGTGGTTGCATCTGGGAGGTATTCTGGCATTCGCTGGGAGCCCTTTCTCCCCCTCCCTCCCACCATCCGGATCCATCCATATCTATCCATCCACCTAGCATTAATTCCTTTTTTGTAGTGTAGGGCATCCCTGCCCGCCCCCAACCACCGTGTCATTTTGTTTAAAAAAAGATTTTAGAACGCTACTTACTGCCTTCATTCCTGCGGCGCTCTCCATTGACTGCAGTCACATCTTCGGCTGATAATCGTGCGGTGTTGGGCTTTCTTGGCCAGGTCGGATCTTTGATCCCCCGTTCAGTCGTTAATTAAGATCAGGAAAGGTAATAACATTATCTGTTGCTCTGTGCTCTTTCTGTGTCAGATAACTCATTCCTGCAGTTGCAGGAATGTCTGTGGCATCCTGAACCTAAAGAGTCAATTACACCCCCCACAAACACAAAACCTTCAAACTCCTACAGCGAAAAGAAAATCTTACTTGATTGAGAGAGATTACAGCTCCCAGTGCTGCTTACTTCCCCCATAGAAAGTAGTTTTACTTTCACTACAACAAAATCACTGGGTGAATGCCATTGGCTGTAGTGAGGCACAGATCATCTCCACTGCATATGCTCCACACTATCTGTGCCTCAGTCTTGGGGGAGGGGTGGATACATAGAGAGGAGACATGCATATCTAACTAGGAGTGAGTCTGAACAGGACATGAGGAGATCTAGTGACAGGGAGCACGGAGAGCAAAGGGATCAAGTTCCAGGCAGCACTAAAAATATAGAAAAGGATAAAGGCAAGTCATTTTTTTCAGTTAGTGTCTCTTAATTACCAATAACACATGATAATACAGCCCCTGTCTGAAAGATAAGTAGCCTTATATTGTCTCTCCTTAAAGTTAAGGTGGCCATACATATGAACGATAATGGGTAAATCCCGATCGTTCCGTGTAGGGCCGCACGACTGACCGCGATGGGGATCGGTTAGGTTCCATGTGTGCAGGTTCCCTTCGCAATGTTTACCAACAGATACCAATGTGATCTGTTGGCACATTGCGATGGCAATCGCAGTGTATGGCCACCTTTAGATTTGTTGTCCTTGTTGATCAGTGTACTGGTAGGTTCTCTGGTCTAATAGTATTCCAAGATTGGAACAATACATGGAAGAACGAGCTTAACGTTTTTAAAGATAAAAACTTTATTATATACTATACTTTATGTGGTATATTTAAAGCATACTTATCATGTAGTTCACACGATCCCCGCACACAGGGGAACAGATCGGGGAAGGAGGGGAGTGGATAGAGAGACAATAAATATACAGTTACATAAACTGCGGTGTAAAACTAAAAACATTTTGGGTGTGTGTTCTACAAAGGACCGGAATAAAAACGTTAATACATAAAATGAGGAAAAACAGATATTGTGTCCAAAAAGGATGATAAGCATCCAAAAAAGTAACCTTAATGTAGGAAACAGATATAGTGTCAAGAATATAACAAACCTAAAGATAAACCGATATATGATAATGAAATGGATATTCATACCAAGACTGATATCTAATAGGACACAAGAGTATTACAAAACATAAGAAAAACAGTCTTGACAAAGGACAATGTATAGCAGTATATAATACAAGTCTAAAAGCATTATGTATTAGAGAGAGGTAAAGACCAAATAGAACCCTAAATAATAATCTGAAACAGGTCACAAATTCCAGGAAACACGATACTCAGTTCTCTATTTAGGCCAAAGGGGCAATCGTTTCAGTTTATTAATCCAGAAAGCTTCCCTTTTTAAAAGTAATTGTGTCTCCTTTCTTACATTATAGATAATCCTATCTATTATTTGAAGCTAATGCCCATTTTCCCATCGTGATTTCTGCCAAGTATTTAGCAATGGGCAACTTAAGCGTTTCGGCCCGTGTATGGACACTTTATCGGCCGAAACGTTCGTTTCGTATCCCGATCCGCTGGGGCGGATACACAAATGAGCGGCCGTTCCGGACAATAACTGCCCATACAAAGGCCGATTATCAACCCGAAACGCTAGTTTGTACCCATCATGAGTCGCGGGTCGGCACCCACATCGCACATGGTTAGAACCTTTAGTTTCTTTTTTGGAAACATCATGAATATGTTCTGAAATTCTCTGTGATGCTTTTTGTATGGTCTTGCCTACATCAGGAGACTACATTTACATGTGGCCAAATAAATGATATATTTTGTTTTGCAGTTAGCATAATATTTCATATTGAATCCTGCCGATTGTGCATATTACTAAACATTTTAGAAGAAAAATAGTCAATTCGAAGAATACATGGACATATGGTACATGTGTCTATACCACATGTGTAACTATGGAATGTTTAACCAGGTTGGAGTATTACGGTATTTTAAATCTTACGTGGCTAGGTGTACCAATAGTTCTTGCTTGTCGAAACGAAAAATTAGGTTGCCAATTTATGTTCCAAAATAGGATCATTTAATAGAATGGGCCCTAATTTCTTAACAACTGGACAGATCTTTTGGGAATTTTCTGTATATATAAGATAGTTGAAAAATAGATAGTTAGAAAATTAGTTAGAATGTCCTATGGTATCCCCTCTATGACACTTCTAGGATGGTGGGACGGGGCATGTAATATATAATTCACGTAATGGGCTTTCTATACGAATTCGTCTCTATATGTTCCCCATTAGGTTCAAATACATGTCCAAATATTCAATAGAGTATTTGTCTGATGACATGTAAAGTGAATGTCCCAGTTTGTTGTTACAGTAATCAACGAACCTGTCAATTTGGGAGCTCTCGGAACGACCTTCTAAACCTGGAAAGAGCAATAAGAATACAATAATATGAAGGATTTTCTAAGAGGAAGAATTACGTTTCATCCGCCGTGACAAAGTCATATGACGTGATGAAACGTACGTTGGCGCAGTCCAGGAACATCACGTGATGCGGAAGTAATACCATACATATACTGAAATCACGTGATTGTTCCTTTATGTTTGTGTTTGTTGTGTCCATATGTCTATATGTACTTAGGTATGCTTGCAATCACAATTTGGTTTTGGTGATTGGTAATCTAAAATATCGGAGTGATGATACAGTGCCGTATAGGGTAAAAGGGCGTGATCCTTGGCACTACCAACAAGAATTCTATAATATAAAAGGGTAATGCTATCTGAATGGACGCTACTATATATTTAAAATGAGGTGGTGCTGTTCCATAACTATTGTATTTATATGGGACTCATTGGTACTATTGGTACTTATGTACACCTAGACACGTAAGATTTGAAAATACCTTAAATATCTGATGGGGTGTACCCAATGTTACAGCTTCATTGGTCAATTGGACTGATTATGACATCAAGGTTATCTATTTATTAATGTTACTTGTTTATTTCCATTTTGATAACATTCTTTTGCTACATATTCTTCCAACCAAAGAATCCGTGCTTTAGAACTAAGCAAATTCTTCCGGTGGACAAAATCAAGCAATGAGCACATATCGACTTAGCTCAACTTGCTTCTTTATGATAAACAACATCCATTGATAGCCTAATGTATTAGATGTTGTTCAGCATGGTATTCTAATATGCTTTAAAAGAGATTTAGCCATTGTATCTAACAGCTATTTTTCCAGCTTGCCCAGCTGTTATCAATCCAACGGGCCTTTGCATCATCAAAAGCTTACCAGGGGATAGGTTAAGGATTACTTTTCATATGACAATACTATTAGTAGTCATCAGCCCAGTTTTACAAGAGGAAGATCATGTCAGACTAATCTATTAGAACTTTAGGTGAAAAGCAAGCCATATGTTTAAGGAATAGTGAGCAACATCTGACTTTCCATAAAGGTCTATTCTATCAATGACCAGGAATAAGAAATTGTTAAAAATAAGAATTTAATTAAACTGTGACCTCCTAAACATTACCAGACATACAGTGTCAGCTCTGAAATCCCATACCTTAAAAAAATAAATAAATAAAAACCACAGCGTAGTAATATATAGCTCATGGCTGTTAGCTTTGGTTTGATAACATTCCAAGGTAAGAGACATTTCCTGTATGCACTGCTTTGTATTTAACCACTGAATATAAACCCAGTGCACTAATACACTTTGGAGGGTCATATTTTGTTAATTGTTAACATCTGGCCATTTATACTTAAAAGGAAAGTGCTGCTTTATTAATACTGCATAAATGTAAAGTATATAGGTAAGCACAAGTCTACCCAGCATTACCTGGTAAATGAGAGGCAACCAAACCACACAATGAAGCTTAGTACCTTTGAAAAACTCATTAGTTATATGGACTTTTTGTGGAGAAATGATGATACATTTAAAAAGCTGTCCAACCCCCAAACTTAAATTTCACTTAGCCTAATTACCCCCTAAATCTAGACTTTCACTGGGGTTAAAATTCTATTGGAGGCACCTAAACATTCTGTAGGCACATGAAAACTTTTGGAGTTTTCTAACTCATCTGCTGGTGTAAAGTTGAGATCTGCCATCATAACATTTATATGGTTTGAATGAAAGTGATTATTTTAAAGGGGAACTGTGGTTTAAATGAAAGGCCAGTTTCCTACCTTTAAAAACGAGCCATCAACCACCTCTCTACGTACTCCACAGCCCAATATAAAGAAATGACTCACCAGAAAGTTAATGGGTGGGAGGCTGACTTGTGACATTCCTGAGGCTCTCCTTGCACAGTGCTGCCAGCAAGCACAGCCTCAGACTCCCTCAGTGTGAGAGGAGACAGGAAGTCCCTCCCCTCTCTCGCTGTTGAAGGCCTGCATCTGCAGAGAAGGTAAGGGAATCTAGAGCCCTTCTCTCTCACTATGTGAAAACAGCCTTTTCAGGCAGAATTCACACTCTGCCTAAAAAAGGGCTGTTTCACAGAGTTTGGGGGGGGGGGTTGTGGGGGTCAGAGTGGCCACAAGAACCTTGGAGCAGGTGGGGCTTAATCACCCATGAGTGGACGGGGCCCCGTCACCCACGAGGGGCTGTAAGGGAAGGTCCAAGGGGGGCGCAACTGGAGGGACCATGGGGTCCATGGGTGGGAGGGACAAGGGGGCGGCAAAGGGGAGAAACACAGGGCAGATTGACTGACAGGTTTCAGAGCAGGAAGTGCGGGGACCTGGTGATGCTGCTGACATATCACACAACTAAATGTAAATATCTTCAAAACTATGCAAAAAAACAATAGAAATAAATTGCAAAAACTCTCAGGAGAGCATTCCTATCAATTTACCTAAAGTCGTTTGGGACCACAGTTCCTCTTTAATGTTGTTCCAGTCAACAGCGAATCTTAAAAAATACGTAGGACGTTTTACCTCTCTAATAAACAAAAGAACCGACAATTTCGTATGAGTTATTAGAGAAAAAAAACTTTCTGCCCCATTCTTTTCAAGTTGAAATCTACGAAGATGCGCGGCACAATGTGGGTAATTTCAAACGGTTCAAATTTTTAAACTGGTCGAAACGGAACGGGAAAAAGATCTGCCTGTGGTGGCCTGCTTAAGAAAACTTTTGAATTTGTTTTTGCAAGAAGTTTACAGTACTTTCACAAAAAGTAGTAGATTTTAATCAAAACTTTCGAGAATTTCGAAAATAGCCTTGAACGTTCGATAACCCTTGAAAGCTATTTTTGAGTTTCTGATTGCATTTTCGAAGCTTATCAAACGTACGGGGCTATTTTCAAGAACAATCGAAAACTTGCTACGAACTCCCGAAATCCGAACGATCCTCCAGTTTTTGACGGAACATTTGGATTCCATGCCGGACCTGGATCCCATCTCTAAAGAATAAAAAAGACAAAGGTATGTGCAACATGGACAGGAGGAGATGTATTTATTTATTTTCTAAAGACACACATCTAGATAAAGACACAGTCTAGATAAAACTCACGATCTAGATAAAGACACACATCTAGATAAAGACACACAATCTAGATAAAGACACCAATCTAGATAAAGACACACATCTAATAAAGACACACAGTCTAGATAAAGACACACAGTCGAGAATAAAACAACACAACCTAGATAAAGACACAATCTAGATAAAGACTCACGATCTAGATAAAGACACACAATCTAGATAAAGACACACCATCTGATAAAGTCACACAATCTAGATAAAACACACAATCTAGATAAAGAACCAGATAAGATAAAGACAACAATCTAGATAAAGCACACAATCTAGATAAAGTCACACAATCTAGATAAAGACACAATCTAGATAAGACCACAATCTAGATAAGACACAATCTAGATAAAGCACACAATCTAGATAATCCACATTAGATAAAATAACTGTTTTATGTTATTTTATACGTTATGCACCTTATGAGTAGAACTAGTTAATGTAGTAGGAGTTGTCTACATATTTTATAGAGAGGGATGAAACTGGCAAGTTTTTCTTACCAAAAGCATTTTCTCGGAACTGCTCCAAAAATATGAAAATCTAATTGAATCGGAATTTATTAGATCTTCTATAGCATTTTAAATTTTCGATAGGAAGTTTGATTTTTTTTAATGGAATTTCTTCTGAGTTTTCGAAAATTAAATTAAGTTATTAATCTCTATAGGCCCGTTTGTGCTGTAATTGAATAAATTGCCTTGCAAATGTTTATAGATCCTTAACGGTTATTTTTTAAGTCATTTTAAAATTTGCATTTCAATGGATGCTGTAATTTTATTTATTAAGTATTGGAATTTTTTGGTTTGTTATAAAAACAAATTTAAGGGATGACTCAAATTAGGGGTGTTTTGTGTTTAGATATTAAAAGGCATGTCCACCCCCTAAACAAAATTTGGCCCCTTACCTTACATCTCTGCTCCTTTTGTTCCTCTGCAGTGCTTGTCCAAAGTCCAAAGAGTAGTAGCTGTCTTTCCTGTCCAAAAGCTTTCTGCCTTCCTCCTTGTCTTCTGAGAGAACAGTGGCAAGCGCAGGAGAGCCTTTTACCCCCTCCCTCCCCACCATCCGGATCAATCCATATCCATCCATCCAACTAAAAAGTTTTTTCTGTAATGTAGGGCATCCCTGCCCACCCCCAACCACTGCGTCATTTTGCTAAAAAATTTTAGAACACTACTTACAGCTCTTCATCCCCACAGCGCTTTTCATTGACAGCAGCCGCGTTTGTGATTGGCTGCCTCTCAGGCCCCTGCTTGCAAGTTCTGGCAAAAAGGGAGCCAGATCAGTGCCAGAGGATCGAGGGGCTGTAAGTAACGTTCTAAATCTTTTTCATTCCTTTTACTGCAGTTGGGGGTGGGCAGGGGTTTTCATTAGGGTGGACATGCCTTTTAACTAGATTTGTATCCTTATTTTGTCTCCTTTTTGAACTGTAGGCTAAATCTTTCTTGCTCTGATCTCTTCTATATTATATAAAAAGTTTTTTTATTAGGGTGGACATGCCCTTTAAGTTGATGAGTGTTGATGGAATTTTACAAATCAAACAAATACCTGTTAGTATTTCTGTACCAAGAGCAAATGCGAAAAGATGAATAAAGAGCTGGCAACATTAGAAAGAGATATAGTAAATCACAGGGTACAAAACACATCAAGGCCCACAAGACTTCAGTGTTGCACAGGATAGAAATCTCCTTGGTATGACCTCTGGGTGCAAGATCTTCCCTTTTCATAGGGATGTGAATTCAGACTGCTATATTAATTTACACATCGGGATAGAGATAGGGGAATTGCAGAATTGTTCCATCAGCTAATCCTGTTAACATTTCCAAAAAAGTGGATTTTGTTGCCAATATTTCACATTGAAACTGGAGGTTCTCCATTGCAAAAGATCATCAAAAACATCGATTTTGTGGAGGAATACTTGTTTTTACTACCAGATTTCAGTTTTATTGAGAAATCCTGGCACAGAGCTGTGCTAAGATCAGGGTCACTACATTATCCTCTGCATGCAGTGCTGCACTGTTGTTTCTAAGTTTACGTATTAAAGGGGAATGCAACTCTGCATGTTTCTTCTATACGTTTGTAGGGAACTGGTAAACTAGTTTCCCTTTAGTCTTCTTGTTCTTTGGCCAGTAGGGTGTGATGTTTAAAGGGAGATTGGCCATTTGATCAGCCTCTCTACTTCCTGGAGTTTCCCCAGAGGATAGGGAAGAGCCAGGGGACTTTAATAACATGTAGGCCCATTATGTGAGATTATTTCTTTTATAATCACTCCAGAATGATAAATTGGAGTGGGGTAGCTGGTGAGCACAAGCCCAACAAGGAGATTTAGTAAATACTAAGTCCTGGGTATACCACCCAAGTAGGGAATAGTGCCAGATACAGGGTAGAGGGATCCACTACAGACCTGAGAGCTGGGGTGGCACTAACAAGCTGTTTGTTATGTTTGCTGTTTCTGATCCCTCTGGTTTGTGAGTATTTAGTATATGATATCTGTGCCATGCATGTCACCTCTATTGTGCTACTTGCAATCCTTTATTAATATTGTTTTGTTAATAAATACTGTTTAAGTTCAAGACCACTGGTACCCATTTATTGCATCTCCCTAGAGTTTAGTTCACCAACACCCTGCCTCCAACATATACGAGGGGCCACTCTCTGATAAATAAGAATCTTGTGCATAGAATTTGGATAAGCTGACAGTCTCTGGAGCAAATAAGTACCCCAATTTTACTATCGACTTACACATTCACAATTAAAGAAGTATTGTTGAGGTTATGCATATGTTCTATAAAACTGAGCAACAGGGGGCCTGCCTGTGGGAAATGTTGCAAAACAAAAGCACACTCTTCCTACCCTCCAACCTGGATGCCATCATCTGATCTCAGGAACACAATAAATGTAATTACAGGACTGCATTGACTTCAATGTGATTGGATAAATGTCATAGCAGGGCTGCAATGATTGCAAAGTGATTGCAGATAAAATAAACTTGATTCTAAAGCTGGGTACACAATTACGATTTTTCCTCCTGACCGACCGTTCGATACTTTCGAACGTCGGCCAGGAGGAAGGACTGTCGGTCGCGGCAAAAGCAGCCGCGTCCGATAGTCACCGACCGCGACCGATCGTGCGGTCCATAGAGGACCGCACAATCGGACGAGGTTTTCCACCCTGTCCGATCATCCTTTCGTCCGATTCGGACGAACGGTCGATCGGACATGGGCACTTTCGATGCGATAATTTCGGTCCGATCGACCGATACACTGGACTATCGTCGATCGACCGAAATATCTCACGTGTGTACCCAGCTAAATCAACCATGCTGTATGTCTGTTTTTAATTGGTGTCCTTTCATGTTTCACTGATCTGAGAACCCTGCCTCCAACATTTCCCTTAAAATAGTTTTAACACTGTTGAGAAACACATTGCCAAGAGCGGTGCTAAGATCATGTTCACTTCATTATCCTCCTCCTGCATCTCTGCTCTATATTGTCTCTATAAGTGTAACTTTTAAAGGGGAATGTTGGAGAGGGTATGGTTGGCAATTGTTCACTTTACCCTCTTCTCAAAAAACAAAAAATAACAGTATAAGTAATTCATTGCCCTACCTCAATTATTAAAAAGAAGCCTGAAAAAATGTAACAGGTGGTTTGCTTTCTAAATAGATATGCAAGGTTAACGGCCCCCACTCACCACTGTCTGAGAACAGTCTCCCAAATCAGCTAATAATATTCACTGCTCTCTCTAATTATTAGCGAGCTGTTGAATGGCTTGGAGACACTGATAGAGACATGGGGTATACTGTTTTGTATTCAATTAGATCAACTGACTTGAAGTTTAGTTCTTGAAGACGTTTCGCTAGTCATCCGAACTGGCTTTCTCAATTCAGAGTAACAAAACTGTGGCATGCTGTGAAGGTTCTCATTCTCCAGGTCATGGTATATCTGTTGATTCAATTAGATCAACTGGACTTGAAATGTAGTTCTTGAAGACATTTCGCTAGTCATCCGACTGGCTTTCAGTCGGATGACTAGCGAAATGTCTTCAAGAACTACATTTCAGTCCAGTTGATCTAATTGAATACAACAGATAGAATGTGTGGCAACTTGTGCCCTGGAAAATCCCAATTACATATCAAGCCAGGTTTTAAGGGCGTGATTAATATAGTGGCTAAGAGGTGTTATAGGAACACCCAGGGTAAGGTGTCAAAACAGCATTGTACATGGCAACAGTTGGTGCGAATCCCCCAACCTCTATTTAGGCTTGGTTTTCTTTATTTTCACATAAATGGCCTCCTGGACACCTCTCTTGAATCAGTCACTTTCCTTTGGACTATGGGGTGTTACGTGCTGCACATCATGAAGGGAAATGGGGATTCACAAGGAACTTGTGTACATGTAAACATGTACAGAAGGATGCCGGGGGGGGGGGGGGGTTCTGTACTGGGGTCACTTCTTTTTAATCTGTTATAAATGACTTAGAAGGGGCATTGAGAGCAAGATCTTCTGTGTTTGCTGATGACACGAAACGATGCAGAGCTTTAGAAATTTGCAATTGCTACAAGCTTACCTGGATAATTATCAAAATGGGCAGCGGCATGGCAGATGAGATTCAATGTTGATAAATGTAAGGTGATGCATTTGGGGTTTAGCAATCCTTGTGCCAACTACACCAATAATATTACTATGTGAATCTCTATGAAAAGGTTTTGGGGGGGTCTGTAGATAACAACTAGCTTATAGCAAAGCTGTACCAAAACATGCCATGCAGCCATGGCTAGAGTTGGCAAGATATTGTCTTGTATAAGATGGGAATAGATTAAAGAGAGAAGATATTATTCTCCCTCTTTACAAGGCACTGGTAAGGCCTCATTTGGAATATGTGGTGCAGTTTAGGAATCCCATAAGTGAATGGAGGGGCATGAACATTCAGGCAGATTAAACAAGTTAGGGCTGTTTACATTGGAGAAGCAATGAGGATACGATCACTTTATACAAATATATTAATGGACCATACAATGAACTCCTGGTGCATTGTTCACTAATAGGTCATATCAGAGGACACTGACATCCTTTAAGGTTGGAAGAAAGAAGTTTCATCTTCAGGTTAGGAAAGGTTTCTTTACAGTGAGAACGTGTGAAACTTTGGACTGTCTTCCAGCAAAGTGGTAATGGCAAGTTCATTGAATAGCTTTAAAGTGGCCTAGATAAGTTTCTAAAACTAATAAATTTAAAATTACTGGTATTAATACATATACTGTAGTTCGGTTTGTACAGGGATACTATATATATTGAGAATTCTGGTATTAATACATATACTGTAGTTCTGGTTGGTACAGGGATACTGTATAATATTGAGAATTACTGGTATTAATACATATACTGTAGTTCTGGTTGGTACAGCGATACTATATAATATTGAGAATTACTGGTAATACATATACTGTAGTTCTGGTTGGTACGGGAATACTGTATAATATGAGAATTACTGGTTTAATAGATTACTGTAGTTCTGGTTGGTACGGGGATGCATATATAATTGAGAATTACTGGTATTAATACATATCTGTAGTTCTGGTTGGTACAGGGATACTGTATAATATTGAGAATTACTGGTATTAATACATATACTGTAGTTCTGGTTGGTACAGCGATACTAAATAATATTGAGAATTACGGTAAACATATACGGTAGTTCTGGTTGGTACGGGAATACTGTATAATATTGAGAATTACTGGTATTAATAGATATACTGTAGTTCTGGTTGGTACGGGGATGCTATATAATATTGAGAATTACTGTTATTAATACATATACTGTAGTTCTGGTTGGTACAGGGATGCTATAATATTGAAATTACTGTTATTAATATATATGTTTACTGGAGATACAGGAAGAGATATGCATAGTAAATAAGATATATACGGTATTAATACATTACTGTAGTTCTGGTTGGTACAGGGATGTATATATATTGAAATACTGGTTATATATACTGTAGTTCTGTTGGTACAGGGATACTATATATTATTGAGAATTACTGGTATTATACATATACTGGTTGATCCAGGGAAACCCCCCTTTTTAGCGGTTTTTTTTTTTTTTCTTCCTCTGGGTCAACTGTTAGGTAGGGTTAAAAGGAGGGTGAAAATGTTGCACTTGATGGACAATGTCTTTATTCAACCTCAATTATTGTGTTTTGTGTCGCACCACCAAGAATAGGGAGCATTGACATCATTGATTGCCAGTAACTAAATATTATACAAATTATTTTTACAGTAAGAGGCTTAATTTGAGGTGAGAGTGATAATTATAAGATAGTGGAGCTGCCTTTGTATTTTGGCTTTTGTCCTCCTTTAGTACTTTACCAGTAGTACATAACACTGCCTCTGGCCCTGTCTTAAGGCAAGGTTTAAGCAATATCCCTTTCTACTTCACACATGGATGTCGAATGTATACTACCTATACTGTATAACCACCAAACAGGAGGGCTATGTTACACTTCAGCTGTATTTTTACTTTATTTATGTCTGTCTTCCAGATGGTCTTTTTATAGGCACAGAAAGAACCTGGAACTTTGTCCCAAAATAATCACAAACCTCTTTACTGTCAGCTATATCTTGATTTATTTGAAGTTATTGGGGGTTCTTTTACTGTTTTGTTTAGATAACTAGTTTTGCTGGAAATGGATATATACATTTCATTGCTCTATTGAATTTATGAATAAACCATACACAGCTTCTGGAAACGTTACTGTTCCTTAGGTAGGTAACACCGTTAATGAGAGTTTTGGTAAGCAACTGTAGGTACGTACCAACCCAGGCACACAATCAGTATTATAATCATGCATAAAGCAATAAAGAGACTGTGCAGACAGAAGTTATATTTCGTCCCAGTAATATTTTATATTTTGTACCGTACATTCACATTAAAAGCTCTAAGCAGAAGCATTTGTTCTCATGTTCATTTGCAGGTTCCACTTACTCGTCTTAAAGACGAGTTACTGTTGGTGCAAAACCAGAGCCCTGCACTACACTGATGATGACTTAATAAGCCGAAACCGGTCTGTTGTTGGCGCTCTGGATTTGCATTAACTTATGAATGCTGTAAAGTCTTTTTAAAAATATAGCTTCCTAAAAGCTTCCATGGAAACATGGTAAATTCCCAGAAGTCTTTGTTCCTTATTTGCATATTGCTGGAGGGGGAGTTTCAAAAACTTTATTCTCACCTCGTCTAAGGGCATGTCCACCCCCAAAACTATAATTTCCCCCCACTACTGGCACCACTGTGTGTGTATAAAATCCTCCCTTACATCCCAGCTCCAAATGGTTCTCCTGTAAAGTTCCCCTAATCCAGAAACTGGCCACCAGGGAAATTGTTCCATCTCTGAGCTGTCCTCTCAGAGGTTTTTGGCTTGCTCGAGCAGCCCTTCACTCCCTCCCCCCCCCGTTTGTTCTCCCTCCCCCTAGTGTAAGTCCCCTTGTACATATAGTAAGGCTAGTTCCCCAGCCCCAACCATATTGCAATAAGCAATATTATATGTCCGAGACTCCCCCGAACTCTACTTACCTTCCTTCTCTCCTCCGGCTCTGAACTGCCGGCAGCGACGTCCATGATTGCTGCCTTTCATCACGGACGCGGCTGCCGGTCCAGCCCCTGCTTGCAGTTCCATGCAAACAGAAGGCCGGGCAGTGCGGTGGAGGAGAGAGATAAGGTAAGTAACGATCGGGGAGTCTCTGGAAATATAATATAGGGGTTGGCGGAACTAGCCCTACTTATATATAAAAATTTGAAAAAGGAGTGGACATGCCCTTTAAAGAGATTAGTGAGGCAAGATTTTCCACTTAAGGTGCCAATACGTTCCCGCAATGTTTTCAGTTCGGAACTGCTGTTGGGAACATATTTTTCTAAATTTTTGTAACACAGAACCTTTTATTCGAATTTTCAAAACACTTTTCAAACACAATTTAGCCATAAATCCACCCCCTTACAAGTATCCGGGGTAAGGACCTGAATCGCTAAGTTCTCCCCCCTGTGTACACTTTATAAGTCAAGTTTATACTTACCCAAAGTTTCCTTTGTTCCTAATGAACTGAGGATTAACTAATATGCTAATGATGGAGGGCTGACAACACTGCTAATAAACTGGAGGTTGACAACGCTGCTTATGAACTGGAGGACTACAACACTGCTAATGAACTGGAGGCTGACAACACTGCTAATGAACTGGAGGGCTGACTTACACTCATAACAATCTTAAGGGCTGACAACACTGGCTTGAGGGCTAAGGACACTGGCTAATGAACTGGAGGGCTGACTTACACTAGCTAGGAATTGAAGGGCTGACTGATAAACAATCTGAAGGAGGAGAATTTTAATGTGCCTTGCCCATTTAAGAGTTAGAGGTGTGCACTGTGCATTTTAACTACTAATAGCTTCTGTGGCAGCCCAGGGGGAATTTGCCCTTCCTACTGGGCCAGTCCTCCCCTTGATGTCTATCGAAAATTCAAAAAATTGAATCAGATTTGTTGCTACTTAAATAGGTTGTGCAGACCACTATCGGACGAAACTAGCCAGTTTCGCTCATCTCTAGTGGTAACAACTATGCACATGTGTCCATGACCCTCTTTACAGCCATGGATGATCGTCGGTTATTTATATAGTTTATGCGCAGCAATACATTGCCTGTTGATATAATATGGTTGATTGACAGTTTTCTGTTTTGATGACATTTCAACCCTCCCTTATTGCTACTGACTAATTTATGTCCCAACGTACTATTGATTTAAAGTTTTGGTTGGATCAAAAGCATTGGTAAGGCCTCATTTGGAATATGCAGCGCAATTTTGGAATCCTGTGTACAAAAAGGACATCTTTGAAATGGAAAGGGTTCAGAGAAGGGCAACTAAATTAATAAGGGGTTTGGGGGAGCTTGAATATGAAAGAGACTGGAAAAGTTCCAATTATGTCCGCTGGAGAAAAGGCGCTTGCGTGGGGATATGATTACTGGGTATAAATACATTAACGGCCATACAATAAACTATCTGGGGCATTGTTTACCAATAGAACATGTCAGAGGACACAGGACATCCCTAAGACTGGAAGAAAAAAGGTTTAGGCTTCAAGTTCGGAAAGGGTTTTTCACTGTGAGAACGGAAAGCTATGGAACTGTCTTCCGGTGGACGTTGTTATGGCAGGTTCATTGGTCAGTTTAATAAAAAGCTGGATGAGTTTCTGCAAACAAGGAATGTTACAATTTACTATTGTATTGATATTAAAGTGAGTTGGGAAAGGGTTTTTCACTGTGAGAACGGTAAAGCTATGGAACTGTCTTCCAGTGGACGTTGTATGGCAGGTTCATTGGTCAGTTTAATAAAAGCTGGATGAGTTTCTACAAACAAGAATGTTACAAGTTACTGGTATTGATATATAAGTAGAGTTGGGAAAGGTTTGTCACTGTGGAGAACGGTAAAGCTATGGAACTGTCTTCCGTGGAGCGTTGTTATGGCAGGTTTCATTGGCAGTTTAATAAAAAGCTGGATGAGTTTCTGCAACAAGGAAGGTTGCAAGTTACTGGTATGATACATAAGAGAGTTGATCCAGGGAAATTTCCGATTGCCACTTGGAGTCAGGAAGGATTTTTTTCCCTTCATATATTTGGTGGTATTGCTGAGTAGGTTGGACTGGATGGACGTATGTCTTTATTCAACCTCAAATACTATTCTAAATTTTACAGAAGACTTAATATACATTGTAAATCCCACGAGAGAGCCTTGATAGAAACTTCCATTGACCCATGAGCCACAATCCAAAAGTTTGTGATTACTGCTGTACTCGATGATGGTTGGTGCTGAGAATTTGTATGAACGTATACAGAATGAAATCGTTTTGCCAGCCTGTGTCCTAACCTGGTAGAGTACAGACAATTTTATTATTTTTGTTACTTGTGTCATTTAATTTGTCCCAATGACATAAATTCCCCCAGAATATGCAGCTCATATCATATCTATAAGAGATATAATATTCTGGTGATGAAGTTTCATTATAAAATGACCAGATTCCATAGAATTCTCTATCCGTTTGATGGTGTACAGGATTATTTATATCACAATACACGGTATCACATCATCAATTATAAATGGGAGAAAGGATTTCGGTCTGGAATAACAGATTGGAAATGTCAGTTAGTGGAGCCAGATATGTTTCTATATATTTATATTTTAAATGATTTTTCACCCTGTGTTTCCTGTTCCCATAGGTAGGCATGTCAGTAATATGGGATTCATACTCTAACCTTAGACCCCCAGTGCGGAAGATTTTAATATTTGACTTTTACTGATGTGCTTACGTTCCGGTGGAAAGTAAAACTGGAGTAGATGAGATTTAGTGTAACCTAAGGTATCATCATTTATGTTCCCCCTCCGCTGGGAGCTATTGTAAAGGTACAGCTAACTGCACATACATCATATCATCTGTGTAGGTATCCTGCTACTTATCGGACAACTAAAACTACATCCAGATCAGCCTAAATCTATTCTATCATTGTGAAGAGATTATTTGTGATTCTGTGGGTTTCTGTGGTTTTTCTGACTAAGTAGCAGTTGGTTTTAGGACTATTCAGTCTTGATTGCAAAAATTTTGGGTTTGGTCATCCAGTAGTTTTTTGACAGCTTTGGCCCGGAATAAAGTGGGTTAGATTATTTTCTATTCTCGTTATGTAACTATTTCAGTTTTGCTGAATTCTAGAATCCATTCATTTATGGTCATTTACTGAATTTCAGCCTAGTTCTTACTTAAGAGTAACAAAGTACAGGTAAAGGAAATCCTATTTGTGTTTGATCTTTCATTAAAGGGCATGTCCCCCTCTTTCAAAAATCCAGTATGGAGTAGAACACCCCCGAAAAGCGGGTTTCGTTTTCTTCTAACAGACGCTCCCAGGTTGTGTAAAGCTTCTTACAATCCCACGCTCCAGCGACGCGGCTCCCCAACTTCCAGGTAGGGCAGTCGTCATCCCGTGACAATGACATCACGACCAATGGCTGACTGCCATTCCCCAACAAGTCTCTGCTGCTGCTGCTCGGGCATGTAAAGGGCACACTACATACACGACCCATTGTAACAAGAACTGTCAGTCGCGGCAAATGCAGCCACGTCTGACAGTTAGGCACACCGATCGTGCGTTCCATAGAGGACTGCACGATCGGTCGTAGTTTCCGACCTGTTTGATTGTGCTTTCGGCCGATTTAGAGGAAGGAACGGTTGGTGATTGGTTGGAGACGCCATACAATAATTTGGCCCGACCGCCAAAACACTGAGATGTTGGTTGGTCGGGCCAAATTATTGTACGGTGTACCCAGCTTTAAATCTCAAAACTGTGTTTTTAACACTGCTAAACCTCTTTCTGTGTCTGAGAGACAGATCTGCTATAGCATGAAATGTGGAAAACCGAGGTGGGTCCCAAGCTGTTATATATTGGCTGTCAGCTTCTACGTGGCGAAGTTGCAGATTCCTGTGAAGTGTACTGCGTACACTGGGTAGGACTTCCTCCAAACACAGAAGTTGATTATGGGAGCTGACCCTTAGTTTCCACAGGTTAAAACCAGCCACAGCAACACCAGATTAGAGACATAGCTAGTTTTAGCTTTGTAAATTGCTCTGCGGTCTGGAGACTTAAGTTCCCCTTTAAAATATCACTACTGTTCTTTATATTTTACAAATAATAAACTGAGAAAAAAATATACCACACTATTGAGTCATATGTGGCTGTTAAAGGGTATCTTTACTCTAAAAACCTTTAGATACAGCAATATTCCACTTCTCTAAAACTTTTTTCAGATTTTAAATCTGATCAGTAGATTCTGAAAAATCATAATTTTATCACACAGCATTTACAGGGAAAGTTCAGAGAGGGCAATTAAATTAAAAGGGGAATGGAGGGGCTTGCTATGCAGGCTATAAGACAGTTAGGGCTGAAGCAAAACCGTAAGCCTTGTGATTGCTTTATACAAATATAGTTATCGGCCATATATTAACTCTCTGGTGCATTTTCACTATAGTTCATATTAAGAGACTAATGGACAGTATATAAATTGTTGCCTAGATGTATAACCTCCAATGCTATGTTCTATGAAACTGTTAACATTATGTAAAGGGTATAAAGATTGGACTAGATTGACATATGTCTTTATACAACCTCAATACTATGTTACTATGTAAGAGTTAGAGAAACATTATGGCCGGATATATAGGTTGGACTAGATGGACGTATGTCTTTATAAAACTTCCAATACTACTATGTTACTATGTAACTGTTTGGCAGGCATTATAGGTAGGGTATAAAGTTGGATTAGATCATATGTTTTTTATACAACTTCCAATACTTTATTACTATGTAACTGTTAGACAGACATTATAGGTAGGATATAAAAGTTGGACTAGATGGACGTATGTCTTTATACAACTTTCAATACTATGTTACTATGTAGCTGTTAGACAGACATTATAGATAGGGTATAAAGGTTGGATTAGATGGATGTATGTCTTTATACAACCTCCATTACAATGTAACTGTTAGACAGACATTATGGTAGGATATAAAGGTTGGACTAGATGGACGTATGTCTTTATACAACTTTCAATACTATGTTACTATGTAGCTGTTAGACAGACATTATGGTAGGGTATAAAGGTTGGACTAGATGGATGAATGTCTTTATACAACCTCCAATACTATGTTACTATGTAACTGTTATATAGAACTTATGGGTAGGGTATAAAGGTTGGACTAGATGGACGTATGTCTTTATAAACCTCCAATACTATGTTATTATGAACTGTTAGACAGACTTATGGGTAGGGTATAAGGTTGGACTAGATGGACGTATGTCTTATATACACTTCAATACTATGTTACTATGTAGCTGTTGCAGACATTATGGGTAGGGTATAAAGGTTAGACTAGATGGACGTATGTCTTTATACAACCTCCAATACTATGTTACTATGTAGCTGTGGGCATTTTGGGTAGGGTATAAAGTTTGGACTAGATGGAAATATGTCTTAAACAACCTCCAATACTATGTTATACTATGTAACTGTTAGACATTATGGGTAGGTTATAAAGGTTGGATTAGATGGATGTACAGGATGTCTTTTATCAACCTCCAATACATGTTCTATGTAACTGTTAGAGAGCTTTATGGGTAGGTTATAAAGGTTAGACTAGATGGACATATGTCTTTATACAACCTCCAATACTATGTTTCTAGGTAACTGTTAGAGAGGCTTTATGGGTAGTTATTAAGGTTGGACTAGATGGACATATGTCTTTATACAACCCCCATACTATATTACTATTTAATTGTTAGACAGACATTATGGGTAGGTTATAAATGTTGGATGAGATGGACGTATGTCTTTATACAACCTCCAATACTATGTTACTATGTAACTGTTATACAGACATTATGGGTAGGATATAAAGGTTGGACTAGATGGACGTATGTCTTTATACAACTTTCAATACTATGTTACTATGTAGCTGTTAGACAGACATTATGGGTAGGGTATAAAGGTTGGACTAGATGGACGTATGTCTTTATACAACCTCCAATACTATGTTACTATGTAACTGTTATATAGACATTATGGGTAGGGTATAAAGGTTGGACTAGATGGATGTATGTCTTTATAAACCTCCAATACTATGTTATTATGTAACTGTTAGACAGACATTATGGGTAGGGTATAAAGGTTGGACTAATGGACGTATGTCTTTATACAACTTTCAATACTATGTTACTATGTAGCTGTTAGACAACATTATGGGTAGGGTATAAAGGTTGGACTTTATACAACCTCCAATACTATGTTACTATGTAGCTGTTAGGCATTTTGGGTAGGTATAAAGTTTGGACTAGATGGAATATGTCTTTAAAAACCTCCAATACTATGTTACTATGTAACTGTTAGACTTATGGGTAGGTTAATAAGGTTGGTTAGATGGATGTACAGTATGTCTTTATACAACCTCAATACTATGTTTCTATGTAACTGTTAGAGAGGCTTTATGGGTAGGTTTATAAGGTTATAAAGGTTGACTAGATGGACATATGTCTTTATACAACCTCCCATACTATGTTACTATGTAATTGTTAGAGAGGCATTATGGGTAGGTTATAAAGGTTGACTAGATGGACATATGTCTTTATA
>JAACNH010005215.1:0-21065 GCA_019447015.1 Hymenochirus boettgeri | reverse complement strand
GGCAGCCAATAGGAAGATCGCTCTGCAAGGAGGCGTGTCTTCCAATTGGCTGCCTCGCGACTGTCACTGACAGTAGAAAGGGTGGAACAGTGTGGATCGGCGAAGCGATTTGCGGTAAGAGTGCAGGAGTTGGGAAAGTTACCCAGGGTGAGGACTTAGCGATTTTAGGTCCTCACCCTGGGTACTATCTGCAGTGGATCGGGAAAAGGTGAGTATATTGTCCTTTAAGCTAGGTACACACGATTAAATTTTTCCTCCTGGCCCACCGTTCGAGTCTTTTGACTGATGGCTAGGAGGAGGACTTTCGGTCGTGGCAAAAGCAGCCGCGACCGATCCTGAGGCTCCATAGAGGGCCGTACGATCGACATGGTTTTCCAACCCGTCCAATCGTGCTTTCAGCCAAAGATCAGTCGCAAGCATCAGTCGTAGGCCGCCATACAATAATTGGGCCCAACCGACCGAAACACTGAAATGTTGGTCGGCTGAATTATTGTATGGTGTGCACCCCAACTTTAGCCACTACTTCAGCCAACAGGGCACACAGCAGGAGATCTGAATGTCATGGTTCTGAAAGGAAATTTTAAACCTAAGAAAGAAAAAATCAAAATGATATTCTGTTAAAGCTGGTTACACACATGGTATTTCGGTCCGATCGACCGATATTTCAGTCTCGCTCCGAATGTGCCCATGTCCGATCGACCGTTCGTCCGAATCGGACATGGTGGAAAACCTCGTCCGATCGTCGGTCCTCCATGACCCACGATCGGTCGCGGTAACTATCGGACGCGGCTGCTTTTCCGCGACCGACAGTCTTTCCTCCTGGCTGACCAGTCTAAAGTATCGAACGGTCGGTCAGAGAAAAATCGGTAGGTGTGTAACTAGCTATAACACAAGACAAATGGAACTCAACATTGACTTGGGCATTTAAATCACCAGGGGGCGGACTGGGCCGGTGGGCAGAGGGGGCAAATTGGTCTTTGATATAAAAACAGGGCCAGGAAAGTATGAATAAAGTATAAAACAACTTTTAAGCAATCAAATACACTTGTGGTGGACTTTAGTGATTGGGTAAGCATGTTAACAAGGATCTGCAACTGGACAAGGTACAGAACCTCCATGTCATCTGCAATTTTTTGCACACATTGTGCAATCGCAGTGCACTCGCACACGTGTGAAAAACCCTTACACAATTGGTGCGTGCTTACATGCATTATGTGTGGAAAAAGTCAGCCCTTCTGTTTATTATGTCCGTTAACTGTTATCTTAACCACATCATACACACATCATATGTTTCAAGTATGATGCACGTTGTATTGTGGCCTTACCCGTTTGCAAAGAGAATGCTTAAAGGATAAGTACACCGTAAAAGAAGTTAAGTTTCATTGGAAGCAGCAGTTCTTTTTTTTTTCTAGGTAACTTCTGAGCCTACCTTTCCTGATGTAAAGTTGCAGACCCTTTGATCTGCATTGCGAGTCTTTAGCTCCGTCCCTCCAGACTTCCTGGATCCTTCTTAGGCCTCAAAAGCAGTGTCCGTTTGGTCCGTGTGCCGCATGCCAATGAGTGCATGCGTGCGCCTTTCTGTGCACAAGCGACATCACACGCGTGCACACGAATGAAAACTGACACTACTTTTTGAGGCTTAGAAGAAGGAGATCCAGGAAGTCTGCAGAGCTAAGAGTCTACAATGCAGATCCAAGATGTCAGCAACTTAACATCAGAAAGGTTAGGCTCAGGAAGGACCTAGAAAAAAAGTGGGGGGGGGCAGACAATTTTTTTAAATCTGCTGCATCCAATTAACTTAACTTGCTTTTACAGTGTACTTATCCTTTAACTTACAGTGTGATGTAAGGATATTTAGTCACTAAGGAGTTCCATGACCATAACATAACCCCCAACCGTCCTGGTAATTCTTCCAAGTCCCGTGATGGGCAGGGCTGGGGTTGTGGACGTGATGTTGGGGGGCATCTTTCAATGCTCCAGTGGCATATCTGAGCAGTCCGGTGGCAGAGCTAATTGCGTCATTGATGTTCTACACCCCCATGCATTTCATCAAATAGAAAAGTTGGGAGGTGTGATAGGAATCTGCCCCCCCAGTAAAACTATGATGGGGCCCCTATCCATACTTCATCGCAGTGGTTTTTCTGGAAAGGGACTGTCATAGGAAAAATAAGAAGATGGCGCCCCCTTGGCCCCCCTATGGTTGCTGCACCTACTACCCTGGTAGTTTCTACTTTTTTTATTTTTTTTGCCTTCCTCTGGATCAACTGTTAAGGTTAAAGAGAGGGTGTAAAAGGTTGGACTTAATGGACATATTTCTTATTTATCCTTAATTACAATTGTAAATGTAGCCCTAGTCATACATCTTAATTTTTTATCTAACTGCTGGAGTTATGCATATATAATGGCTTTCATACAGGCTAGGAAACACCAAGATTTCATATCCTTATATTTTAGTGTTAAGATGTATCATGCACTTTATTACTTGTAATACATAATTGCCATTTTTTTTAGTTTTTAGTTACGGTAGTTTGTTTTTTATTAGTAAGATATTGTCTTGCATAAAGAGAGGTTATGATTCAAGTGAGATATAGGGAATGGGGGACCTTGAGTATGAAGACAGATTGGAAAGTTACTGTGGGGATAGAATTGTGTATAAATACATTTCTGTGTATAAATACATAAACAGGCCTTACATTAACCCTTTCACTGCCAGAGATTTTCATTTTTTTTTTGCGTTAACTGCCAAAGAATTTTCAGGATTTTGCCTCAATCGCTTAGATAATTTTACAGTAGGTTACCTTGCAGTAAATCAGGAATATTATACATTGTTTTTTTTCAGCACAAAGTGTACTTTACATGGTAACAGAATTTTGTAACTTTTCTGGAAATTTTACTGGAATTATGGGTAAAATATGTAAAAAAAATGAAAAATTTGCAAATTTTCATGGATTTTTCCCATTTTTACTTATAGTTATCTTAAGGTTACGCACAAAAATCTTACGTTTTCTAAAAGCTCTGATACTCCAGATACAACGGTACCAATATATGTTAGGTACCCACTTTTCCTGTACAGGAGACCCCCCCAAACTAAAACTGCACCTTAAAGAATATTACACCAAATTAAAATGTATAACCACTACTGACAGTTACATAGAATATCTTCCAAATTAACTAAAATATCCCCACAAGTGAGATATTTTTGAAACTACACACCCGCAGGATTTTATGAGTGAGGTTAGTTTCGATCAAAATGCAGATACCCGGACGCAGCTCTTTGTCCAATTGTAAGTTGTTTTCTCACATTTTCCTTTTTTTCCTCACTGTAAAATCAGAGACAAAATCAAATGCGAATTTCAGCTAAAAACTGTGCAGGAAAGTTCAACACATCTCAAATATGAAAGCCTAACCCCTCCCGAATAAAATGGTATGCCACATTCATGGGTGTACCCAGAGACATGGCTACCAACTAACCCAGAGCGTGACCAGTGCCAAATGTCAGTAGCAGCAAAAAAAATTTGCCAGTTTTGTGTATTTGAACATTCTGCAGTTTTTCCACAAAACACCCCCCCCAACTCAGAAATACCCCCCACAAACTTATATTCCGAAATCTACACACCTTCAGCTATGTAACGCTGTAGTTCGTTCATTCATACCATCAATGGTGTGGGGCGCAGTTCTTCGTAGAAGTTTGCACTTTTACCAGATTTTCAAAAAAAATGAACATCAAACAACATTCAAAAAGGTAGAAATCATGCAAAACCCCATGAAATGTAAAAAAAGTTACCAAATATCAATCCCAAATGTCCTGAATCAAACGGTATGCCATATGTGTGGTTCACACGCGGACGTGGAACGAAAAGCCACAAGTGAGACAATGCACGATGGCTCAGAAACGGCAAAAATATTTTCAACTCCGATTTGGACAGTCTGCAGTTTTTTCAACAAAACACCCCCGTACCTTAGAAATAACCCCCACAAACTATATATTCCTGAAATCTACACACCTTCAGCTATGTAACACTGTAGTTTGTCATTCATACCCTCAATAGTGCGGCGCAATTCTTCGTAGAAGTTCGCATTTGTCTGAAAAATGAACAAAAAACACTTCAAAAGGTAGAATTCATGCCAAAACCTCTGGAATGTAAAAAAGTTACTAAATATCAATCTCCCAAATGTCCTGATCAAACGGTATGCCATATGTGGGTTACACACGCGGACGTGGAAGCAAAAGCCACAAAGTGAGACAATGCACGATGGCTCAGAAACGCGAAAATATTTAGCCAATTCCGAATTCAGACAGTCTGCAGTTTTTTCCACAAAACACCCCCGTAACTTAGAAATAACCCCCACAAACTATATATTCCTGAAATCTACACACCTTCAGCTATGTAACACTGTAGTTTGTTCATTCATACCATCAATGGTGTGGACGCAGTTCTTCATAGAAGTTCGCATTTGTCTGAAAAAATGAACAAAAAACAACTTCAAAAGGTAGAAAATCATGCCAAAACCTCATGGAATGTAAAAAAAGTTACTAATATCAATCTCCCAAATGTCCTGAATCAACGGTATGCCATATGTGTGGTTACACACGCAGACGTGGAAGCGAAAAGCCACAAAGTGAGACAAGGCACGATGGCTC
Organism: Hymenochirus boettgeri; assembly: GCA_019447015.1. NCBI lineage: Eukaryota > Metazoa > Chordata > Amphibia > Anura > Pipidae > Hymenochirus > Hymenochirus boettgeri. Next base: position 16,423 of record JAACNH010005215.1, on the reverse strand, counting down.
AGAAACAGCGAAAATATTTAGCCAATCCGAATTCGGACAGTCTGCAGTTTTCCACAAACACCCCCGTAACTTAGAAATAACCCCCACAAACTATATATTCCTGAAATCTACACAACTTCAGCTATGTAACAATGTGGTTTGTTCATTCATACCATCAATGGTGTGGACGCAGTTCTTCATAGAAGTTCGCATTTGTCTGAAAAAATGAACAAAAACAACTTCAAAAGGTAGAAATCATGCCAAAACCTCATGGAATGTAAAAAAAATTTACTAAATATCAATCTCCCAAATGTCCTGAATCAAACGGTATGCCATATGTGTGGTTACACACGCGGACGTGGAAGCGAAAAGCCACAATAGAGACAATTCACGATGGCTCAGAAACAGCGAAAATATTTAACCAATTCCGAATTCGGACAGTCTGCAGTTTTTTTCCACAAAACACCCCCGTAACTTAGAAATAACCCCCAAACTATATATTCCTGAAAACTACACACCCTTCAGCTATGTAACACTGTAGTTTGTTCATTCATACCATCAATGGTGTGGACGCAGTTCTTCGTAGAGTTCGCATTTGTCTGAAAAAATTAACAAAAACAACTTCAAAAGGTAGAAATCATGCCAAAACCTCATGGAATGTAAAAAAAAGTTACATATCAATCCCCAATGTCCTGAATCAAACGGTATGCCATATTGTGTGGTTACACACGTGGACGTGGAAGCCAAAAGACACAAAGTGAAACAATGCACAATGGCTCAGAAACAGCAAAAATATTCAGTCAAATCTGAATTTGAACAGTCTGCAATTTTTCCCCACAAAACAACCCCCACAACCTATATTTCTCGAATCCACACACCTTTATCTACGAAATTCTGTAGTTTGTTCATTCGTACCATCATATGTGTGGGCGCAGTTCTTCGTAGAATTTCACAGCTTTACAGATTTTCTAAAAATTTTAAAAAAAAGGTAGAAATCATGCCAAAATCCCAAGTAATGTAAAAAAAAGTTACCAAATATCAATCTCCCAAATGTTCTGAATCAAACGGTATGCCCTATGTATGGTTACACACGCAGACGTGGAATCAACTAGCCACAAAGTGAGCCAATGAACAGTGGCCCAATTACAGCAACTTTTCAGATTTGTCAGACTAAACACCCCTCTATATTAGAAATACCCCCCAAAACTATATATTCTTGGACTCTACACACCTTCACTACACAATGGTGTGATTCTTTTATGCATACCACCAATGGTGTGGGTGCAGTTTTGTGTACAATTTCGCTTTCTTACCAGATTTTCAGGAAAAATTTATAAAAATACAATTCAAAGTTAAAAATCATGGCAATTTCCATGTCATTTAAAAAAACTGTCAATTATCAATCTTCCAAATGCCCTGAATCAAACGGTATGCCATATGCGTGGATGCACACAGGACTGGCCACCAACTAGCTCAAATGGGACGCATGCACCAGTGTAATTACAAGAAAAATCAAAGTGCTCTGTAATTTCAAACAGCCCCAAAACTTTGAAATGCCCCCCGCAAATAAACCCCCCCCCTACATATCAATCTCCCACATGTTCTGAATCAAACGGTATGCCATATGCGTGGATGCACACAGAGACGTGGCCACCAACTAGCTCAAATGGGACGCATGCACAAATGCAATTACAAGAAGAATCAAAGTGCTCTGTAATTTGAACAGCCTACACTTTTTCTAAAAACATCCCGAAACATGGAAATTTCCCCCACAAACTATATATTTTTGGAAGCTACACACCTTCAGCTACGTGATGGTATCATGCTTTCGTATATACATGAAGAATTCCAGGCGCTGTTATCCATAGAACTCCGTGCTTTTAGGAGATTTTGTGAAAAAATAAAATAAGAGGACTCAATGGTTGAAATCCTACCTAAACCCACCGGCAAGTAAAAAACCCACTAAACGGCAATCTCTCACATGTCCTGAATCAAATGGTATGCCATAGGTGGGTGCAAACAGAAACGGGGCCACCAACTAGCTCAAATTGGACGCATGCACAAGTCCAATTACAAGAAAAAAATCAAAGTGTTCTGTAATTTGAACAGCCTAATCAACTTGGAATACCTCCGGAAACATTGCATGAAATTTGCACTGACTTTGAATGTAACATTGCATGGAATTTTCAATCGGTGTGTTACATTGCACAGATATTGCATGTATCTTCCCCCCCATAGGCGACTAATGAATAAGCTAAGGTCTGTTGGTCTGGGGATCACTTTGTACTGGATAGAAAATTGGTTAAAGAATAGGATGCAGAGAGTAGTTTGTTATGGGGCTTCATCATTATGACTAAATGCTAGGTGGGGGCCACAGGTTCTGTGTTGGGGGCCGCTTCTATTTAATCTATTTATTAATGATTGGAAGTGGGTATTGTCAGCAGGTTTCTTGTTTGCTGACGACACAAACTTGTCGACCATTAAAACTTCAGAGGATGTGCAATCGTTGCAAGGGGACTACATAGATTTAACCACTTGGGCTGCTAAGTGGCGATGAAATTCAATGTTGATAAATGTAGTGATATGCATTTTGGACTTAAAAAATACTTGTGCTACTTATACTATAAATGGCTCTGTTTAAGTGAATCCCTGTTTGGAAAGGATCTTGGAGTTTTGGTGATACAAACTTAAAGGTAGCAAGCAGTGCCAGGCGCAACACCCAAGCCAGCATGGTATTGTCTTGTATAAAGCGAGGTATGGATTCAAGGGAGGAAAATGTAATTCTCCTCTCTTTACAAAGCTTGGTAAGGCCCTCATTTTTGGAATTGCAGTCAATTTTGGAATCCTGTGTACAAAAAGGACATCTTGAAATGGAAAGGGTTCAGAGAGGGCAACTAAATTAATAGGGGATTGGGGAGCTTGATATGAGAAGACTGGAAAATTTACATTATGTACCTGGGAAAAGGCGCTTGCGTGGGATATGATTACTGTGTATAAATACATTAACGGCCATACAATAAACTATCTGGGCATTGTTCACCAAGAGACATGGTCAAGGACTCGGGACATCCCTTAAGACTGAAGAAAAAAGGTTTAGGCTTCAAGCTCGGAACGGGTTTTTCACTGTGAGAACGTTAAGGCTATGGAACTGTCTCCAGTGGACGTTTGTAATGGCAGGTTCATGGTCATTTTCAAAAAAAAGCTGGATAAGTTTCTCAAACAAGGAATGTTGCAAGTTACTGGTATTGATACATAAAGTAGAGTTGATCCAGGGAACTTTCCGATTGCCACTTGGAGTCAGGAAGGAATTTTTTCCCTTTCATAAATTTGGTGGGGGTTTTTTGCCTTCCTCTGGATCAACAGTTAGGCAGGAAAAGAGGATATGCAGATGGGTTGGACTGGATGGACGTATGTCTTTATTCAACCTCAAATACTATACTATACAAATACTTACTATACTATACTTATACTATCCCCCAAATTTTTTGATCTTCTATAGAAAATAAGGGTGGATTTTTAAATAACTGGCCATACTGGGGGTCCATGTCATATTTTCCAATTGGATTTAATATCCCTTTAATTTTCTCAAGAGAGTGCAGATGTAGAAACAATGGTAATCCCTTGTTGTATATCTGTATTATTGCGGCTATGCATAGATGCACTTCTAGATATATTCAAAACCCGTTCTTTATCCTAGTCAAATCCTCTTTTTTATAACCTCTCTCTAAGAATTAGCCATCATCTCATTAAGTCGTGTAATACACAGATTCTCGTTACTAACTATTCTGCGGACTCTCATAACTGACTAAGGAAGTACTTTCAGTGTACCTTGAGGATGGAAACTGTTAGCTAATAAGAGGCTATTTTTGTCTGAATTTTTATATATAATCTGTCACCAATGTGTCTTTTCTTTGATTACCATTACATCCCAAATAAGGGATTTGTATCCTATCATAAGTTAGCGTAAGCCTGAGTGGTGGGATGTTTGGTTATTAAGATCTTTCACCACCATTTGTAGATAATAGGGAGGGTTCACCATTCCATAAAAAATATATCTCTATATATCTGACATAGCCTTCATAAACTTCTTTATGGTATCATTATTTTATTATATGTTTTAATTCTCAAATGCTGCCACTATATATTTGCATATGTGGGGGCAAATTTGCCCCCATACATGTGTCCCTTGGAGTTGGACTAGTAGTCATTTTCAAAACCTAAAGAATTTTTTCTTAAGGCATATGTCAAGTAGATCACTGATGAAAAAGATCTTCTTAAATTCAACCCCATAATCAAATCATCTTTGTTCCATCACCTCTATACCATGATCATGATGTATGGCTGTGTATAATGGATTCCTGTGCCATAGGTTCGCCACCACTGCTCTATGCAGTCAATCAAGGCTATGATAACTAACCTCACAGCCAAGGATTGACTGCTGTTCATCACCTGCTGAACATGCTCAAGCTTATAATAAGCTCATTGAGCAGAGGGAGGAGCTACTTCCTTTGTCAGAAAGAATAGAACTCACGCCGTGCCTACCATGACGCAACTTGAAAAGTTGACTAATGCGTCATTGTAGTGTCTGTGCTTTTTTTTAAAAAAAAGCGCCATTTTTCGAGCTGCTGCGATGTTGCGAGCGGAACTCAGCGCCGGAAGTTCGGGTATGCGCAGTCCGGTAGTGGTGTGAAGCGGGACTCAGCACGCCGGTAAGAGAGAGAGGTGTGTGTGTGTAGGTACAGTATCACTGAGAGCAGTAGTGGCTCTGTGGCTGCACCATGAATGAAATCACTGTGTAAGTGCATTTTGGGAAGTCTTTTGGGGGGGGGGGTCTAAGTGTGGGCTGGGTCTGGGCCTCTATTTGTTGTCCTAGGCTTTTATTTGGCCCTGTATGTGTCTGGGGCCCTATTGGCTAATATGTGTCATGGGCCCTATTTGTGTCCTGGCCTCTTTATATATCGTGGGGGCCATATTTGGGCCTTTTGGGTCCTGGGCCCTATTCTGCCACTGACAGGTAACCCAACTACCTCACTCTCTCCCAGATTGTACCAATGAATTAGGACAGTAACTTAAACCTCACTATCTCCCAGACTGAGTGAGTGAGTGTGTGTGAGAGAGTGGTGAGAGTGTGTTTGTGAGTGTGTGAGAGAGTGTTTGGTGAGAGAGTGTGGGAGTGATTGTGTTTGAGAGAGAGTGTATGTGTGTGTGAGAGTGTGTGAGTGAGAGAGTGTGTGTGGGTGTGTGTGTCTTCTACACAGCTGAGCCAGAAGTTGGGTTCACGACCCGGACTGACCGCCAGCACCGGGTAAACCGCAGACACTCAGCCACATGTCCGGGTATGTCCCCGGACAACTCCTGGCGGATCGGACCAGGAGAACGAGTTTGTGCGCGCCTTATGGGGTGCTGGAGATATCCAAGGTACCAGGGCACATGGGAATCATTCTGGGGAAATGGAGGATACCGGGGATCAAATTAACGAAGGTTTATTCTGCTTTAGGAATGTGCCAAGTCACTGTAACCTGCCAAAAGTCCTGTAGTCCAATGCTGGCTCTGTCTGGGGTGTCATGGGCAATATCATGGGTATAGACATGGGTCATGGCATCACAACACCCTCTGTTTTTACGCGTGGGGCAGGGCAGACCTGTAAGACACTTTCAGCTTTGTAACCTGTGTCCCTGAACCTTGTGAGTGGGGAAAGTGGCTGTAAATATCACACCCATGTTTAATAGAGAGCCAAGTGTTCCTACCAGACCTCCAGCACTGCAGCTGTGCCTGTAAGGTTATAGAAGGTTACTAGGACCCCTAGTGCTACTGGCTGCTAGGAGACAGGTGCCTGGAACTGCCAATGATAGAAACTAGAAAGGGGTTGTTAAGGACTGACAGGGAAGAGATTGTTGTAATGGTGGGGAGGGGGGAAAAGGCCATTTATATAAATGGGGATATTTGTTATTGCAATATTTTAGGAACTCTATGTTGTTAATTATTAAGAGATGTAAACAAACACACCTGTGCTATTATCCGCAGCAGCCAATCAGAAGTTTTTTAACTTAAGGCTGGTACAACACACCGTACAGCTTTCCTCCTGACTGACCGATCGACAACCGGCAGTTGGATATGTTGTAAAATCACCACCAACTGCCGTAATTGACGAAAAATCTGCCCCTGTGTAACCAGCCTAAGTACGCACCGCTCCTACCATGAAGCAGCGTGAAAAAACTTCTCCGTGCGCGTGCCGCTGATAAAACTAGAAAGCGGCAACTTGTCATATCTATTTTTTTATTTTCCCTTACCGATCTCAGCGTTGTGGGCAGGCGCAGAGCCCTGCACTTGACCTTCAGCTTTAATCCAGAAAGAAGACGCTTTATTGGCTGGACTACCCGTCAATCAGGGCATTTCTCAGGATACTGCAGCATGATTGGTCCTGCAGCCGCGCCGGTAACGCCCCTCTGTGCGTAAGTTACGTGACATACGCACAGAGGGCAGTACCGGAGCGGCTGCAGGACAAATCAGGACATCCTGAGGCTTGCCCTGATTGGCGCTTAGTCCAGCCAATGAATCGCCTTCTTTCTGGATATCATCTTAAGCTAAATGTGTCTAAGACTAAAAGCGCAGGGGCAGCGCTTGCCAGCGATCATCCGGTCGGTTACGGTAAGGGAATTTTAAAAAAAAATTAAGTTCCACTAAATTGTTTTAGAAGTGCTGAAACATAGTAGTAGCTAGATAGATAGATGGAGTGATAGATAGATAGACAGACAGACAGCCAGAGATAGATAGTAGATAGATAGATAGCATAAGAAGAGATAGATATCAGAGATAGATAGTTAGACAGACAGATATGCTTGTGAAGGTTCTCATTCATCCAGGTCATGGATACTATTGTGTATTTATATTAGATCAACGGACTAAGTTTAGTTCTTGAGACGTTTCGCTAGTCATCCGCTGCTTTCTCAATTCAATGACTTGTACAAGAATCTGTGGCAATTATGTACCCTGAAAATCCCAATTACGCTATCACAGCCAGTGTTAAGGGCGGATGATTAGTGGCGAAGAGGTGCTATAGGAACGCCCAGATAAGGTGTCAAAACAGCATTGTACATGGCGACAATGGGTGTCGAACCCCCCCACCTCTATTTAGGCTTGGTTTTCTTAATTTTCACATAAATGGCCTCCTTAACCCTCTCTTGAACCATCACTTCCTTTGCCAATATGTTTACATTACAATCTTCAAAGGTATGTCCTTTATCCTTAGATGCAGGTACACGGCTGAGTCCTGACCCGAGGAATTGGCTCTTCTGTGCTGGGCCATACGTTGATGCAGTTGTTAGTTTTCTTAATTCTTAATTTAATTTAAGTATTAAGTATTCTTAATTTTCACATTTATGTGAAAATTAAGAAACCAAGCCTAAATAGAGGTGGGGGGGGGTTCGAACCATCTGTCTGCCATGTACAATGTTTTTTTGACACCTTACTCTGGGCGTTCCTTAAACACTCTAGCCACTATCTAATCACGCCCTTAACACCTGGCTGTGATATGCTAATTGGGATTTTCCAGGTACATATTGCCACAGATTCTGGTACAAGTCATTCTGAATTGAGAAAGCCAGTCGGATGACTAGCGAAACATCTTCAAGAACTAACTTCAAGTCCAGTTGGATCAAATTGAATACAACAGATATAGACAGACAGATAGATAAGAGATAGAATAGATAGCAGAGATAGATAGATAGCAAGATAGAATAGATAGCAGAGATAGACAGTATAGATAGATAGCAGAGATAGATGGATCAGAGATAGATTAGATAGCTAGATAGCAGAATAAATAGATAGATAGATAGCAGAGATAGGTAGCAGAGATATAATAGATAGCAGAGATAATGATAGGAGATAATGGATAGCAGATGATGAATAGATAAGATGGATAGAGATAGATGGATAGCAGAGATAGATGGTAGCAGAGATAGTAGATAGATAGATGATAGATAGATAAGATTATAGATGCAGAGATAGATGTTGTAGATGTGGGAGATAGATAGGAAATAGATGATGATAATGTGTCAGATAGATAGATAGCAGAGATGATAGATAGCAGAGATAGATAAATATTAGAGATAGATAGATACAGAGAGATAAAATCTAGATAGATGATATATGATAGCAGAGATAATGATAGATAGATAGATAGAATAGCAGAGAGATAATATCAATAATAGATAGATAGATAGATAGATAGATAGATAGATGATAGATAGATAGAGAATAGAGAGATAAATATCAGAGATAGATAGATGATAGCAAAGAGATAAAAATCAGAGATAGATAGATATATAGATAGCAGAGATAGATAAATATCAAGATGATAGATAGATAGACAGAGATAGAATAGAGAGATAGATAGTAGAGAGCAGAGATAGATAGAGAGCAGAGATAGATAGAGGATAGGTATTAGTAGATAGTAGATATAGATAGATAGATTATAGAATATAGAGTGATGATAGGATAGAAGATGATAGATAGATAATAGATATAGTGCAAGATAGATAGATGATAGCAGCAGAGATAGATGGATAGCATAGATAGATAGATAATAGATAGATAATATCAGAGATATAGATAGCAGAGATAGATAGATACTAGAGATAGATAGATAATAGCGATAGATAGATATAGCGATAGATAGATAGCAGAGATAGATAGATAGACAGATAGAAGAGATAGATAGATAGCATAGATAGATAGATAGATAATATAGATAGATAAATAGCAGAGATAGATAAATATCAGAGATAGATACAGAATAGATAAATAGTAGATAGATAGATAGGTAGGGTAGGTATTAGATAGAAGATCATAGATAGATTAGATATATATAGTAGCTAGATAGATAGATGGAGTGATAGATGATAGATGAGAGATAAGAACATACAGAGATAGATACAGATAGAGAGATAGATAGATAGAAGATAGATAGATAGATAGATAGATAGAATAGATAGATTAGATAGAATAGATAGATAGATAGCAGAGATAGATAGAGCAGAGATAGATAGAGAGAGAGAGATATAATGGATAGCAATATAGATATATGATTAGCTAGATAGCAGAGATAACTAATATCAGAGATAGATAGATATATAGATTGATGCAGAGATAGATTAGATAAATGAAATTAATAGAGATAGATAGATAACAAGATAGATGAGTAGCAGTAGATAATATAGATAGATAATAAATATCAGAGATAGATAGATAGACAGATAGAAGAGATAGATAGATAGCAGAGATAGATAGATAGATAACAGAGATAGATAGATAGATTAGATAGACAGAAAAGATAGATAGATAGATAGCAGATATAGATAGATAGCAGAGGTAGATAGATAGATAGCAGAGATAGATAAATATCAGAGATAGATAGATAGATAGATAGCAGAGATAGATAAATAGCAGAGATAGATAGACAGATATAAGAGATAGATAGCAGAGATAGATAGATAGATAGATAGCAGAGATAGATGGATAGCAGAGATAGATAGATATCAGAGATATATAGATATCAGAGATATATAGATATATAGATAGCAGAGGTAGATAGATATAGTGATAGATAGATAGCAGAGATAGATAAATAGCAGAGATAGATAGATAGATAGATAATAGATAGACATATAGAAGAGATAGATAGATTAGCAGAGATAGATAGATAGAAGATAGATAGATAATATAGATAGATAGATAGCAGAACAGATGGATAGCAGCGATAGATAGATAGATTAGATAGATAGCAGAGATAACTAAATATCAAGATAGATAGATATATAGATTGATAGCAGAGATAGATAGATATAATAGAGTAGTATAGCAGAGATAGATAGACAGATAGCAGAGATAGATAGATAATATAGATAGATAGATAAATATCAGAGATAGATAGATAGACAGATAGAAGAGATAGATAGATAGCAGAGATAGATAGATAGATAGATAACAGAGATAGATAGATAGATTAGATAGACAGATAGAAAAGATAGATAGATAGCAGAGATAGATAGATAGCAGAGATAGATAGATAGCAGAGATAGATAAATATCAGAGATAGATAGATAGATAGATAGATAGATAGATAGATAGATAGATAGCAGAGATAGATAAATAGCATAGATAGTAGATAGATAGTAGATAGTAGATAGATAGATAGATAGATAGATAGATAGATAGACAGATATAAGAGATAGATAGATAAGATAGATAGATAGCAAGATAGATAGATCGATAGATATAGATAGCAGAGATAGATGGATAGCAGAGATAGATGATATCAGAGATATATATATATAGATAGCAGAGATAGATAGATAATAGTGATAGATAGAAAATAGATAGCAGAGATAGATAAATAGCAGAGATAGATAATAGATAGTAGATAGATAGAAGAGATGATAGATTAGCAGATAGATAGATAGATAGATAAAGAAGATAGATAGATAATTAGATAGATAGATAGCAGAGATAGATAAATATCAGAGATAGTATATAGATAAATATTAGAGATAGATAATAGATAGATAAATTCAGAATAGATAGATAGACAATAGAAGAGATAGATAGATAGCAGAATAGATAGATATATAATATGATAGATAGATAGATAGATAGATACGAGATAGATAAATAATCTATATAATTATATAGAATCCTTATATAAAATATATAATCTAGATATAGTTAGGGCCCTGCTGAAAGATCTACCTTGACTGTGGTAGCGGGCTTACAATCTTTGGCTAACATCTTTTTACATTAGAAGTAGGGCTTTCTAATGTAATGTACCAGTTGCACCCACATGTTTTTAGTGTTTTCTAAAAATAGAGAAGCATATAACCATTTTCAAAAAACATTTATGAAATTTGCCACCGCCCACGTGCTAAGCCACACCCACAACAAACAACGCCCCCACATTAAGCCAGCCCACTTTGCTACGTGCGCCGCTCGTCTCTCCCTAGGGACACCCCTGAATAACTGGTTGCAAATATATGTAATGTACTGGTAAAATGCAGTTGGTTTGCCAGATTTTTGTTTCAAGGTTGGACATGCCTTTTAAGCCCTACTTGAGTCAATTTGTGTTAGATCGTTTTTATATTTTGAATGCAATTGAACAACACACAATTTTTGATTATTTAGGCAGGCGATTCTTTACTAAAGGGATTCTTTATAAATGCAATTCTTTTGTAATGTGATTCCTTTATAAACGCGATTTTTTTGGGTGCGATGCGATTGCGATTTGCGTTCCGCATTTTATCGCAATCGCATCCTTTTCCAATACTTAATGAAAAAACGCATGCGCCAATGCAACAAAATAGCACATGAAATCGCATACGATTCTGTGTGCATTGCTTTTGCGTTGCAGTGTGGCCGTGCCCTTAATGATTCTACTAAAGTGATAACTTTATCAATAGGATTCCTTACCATGTGATTTATAACTGATTTTCAACATTGTTTATGCGAGTCTTCACTCTCGCTCTCCGAAGATAAGCTGAGGGATATCTTACGGTGCATACATACGTGCAATCGCAGGGATGAACTCTGACGCACAATGTGTTTGCACAGCCATTTCAGTGATGATCATGTTGTGTTTTGGGCGCTTTATCAGCTGAAACAGCTGTTTGGTCGAGGCTAGTTCCCCAATCCACCGGGCAGATCATCAAAGAGCCTCAACTGAATGACGTTTTGCCCAACAAAGTGCCCATGCATGGCAGGATTGTCGTCTGGAACGGTTGTGCATACACAATATACTTGCCATGATTATCATCACAGTTAGCCATTTCCCTAAAATACGTGAAAATACACGTTAACCCACATTACTTTGGGTTAAGCTAAGTACACACCTGCCGATGGCAGCGTGTAGAGTTCTTTTCCGTATGCCTCGCGGTCTTTGGGAAAGACCAAAAATTTGCCGCGGCCGCAATAGTCTCCCTATAGGGGAGTCTCGTGTTGAGGGAAAAACACAGTCCAAACGTTTCTCCCTATGCTGTGCCTAGGGAGAACTCTATTAGGCGTTCGCTTCGTAGTGGGGCCTCATCCTAAATGTGGATTGTGCATACACATATACTCTGCCATGATTATCATCACAGTTAGCCATTTCCCTTTTGTTATATAAAAGGCTGGGAACACATGAACTGATTCTTGGACCAACCGACTGATATTTCCGTGCGTCGGTCTGGCCTAAAATTCTGAGGTGATAGCAGTTAGCGGTGAACGATGTCAGTCGCCTGTTCACCTGAATCGGTTAAACAAGCGTTTTTTTCACGGAACTCAACAATATTGAATCTCCCTGTAAAAGATTCTCCCCTTTTCACCTATTTTTTCACCTATGATTAGCTCTGAAATCATTTTGCTTCCACCACCTCAACAAATTTCTGGGAGATTGTAAAAATTTCAGGGAGAGACTCCCTGATGTGTTAGGTACCGACGTTTTTTTCTCCTGAAATTATCGCATCCGAATGTGCCCATGTCCCGCGACCGTTCGTCCGAATCGGACAAGGTGGAACCCTTGTTCGATCTTGCGGCCCTCATGGACCGCACGATCGGTCGCGGTAACTATCGGACGCGGCTGCTTTGGCCGCACCGACAGTCCTCCTCCTGGCCGAACGGTCGAAATTATCGTGCGGTCCATGAGGACCGCACGATCGAACGAGGTTTTCCACCGTGTCCGATCGTCCTTTCGTCCGATTCAGGCGAACGGTCGATCGGACATGGGCACATTCGGATGCGATCATTTTGGTCCGATTGACCGCTACACTCAACTATCGGTCGATCGGACCGAAATATCTCATCGTGTACCCAGCTTAATGGACTGATCTGATGTACATATACAGAGAAGCTCTACAGATCTCTAATATAAACATATGTGTATTTTTATAAATACTATAGTTCCATGTAAGTTATCTTATGGTTATAATAACACTCACCAAGGTGACATATCAAATAAGGATTTATTGTATGGAGTAGTTACAAATTATGCAAAGTATAAAGGGTGTGTGTGTTTTTCCAAAATAACTTCTACTACTTTGTGAGTAAGCAGACAGTTGTGCATACATTAATAAGCTTTGGTTGACTCTTTACATTACTGATTAAACCTTTATACTGGATTCAACAGGTAGGATGAATGGCAAAGGCTTAACCTTTTCTCCTAAGTATCCCTGAACTAGGAAAAAAGCGTTTCGCACCCTGATACCTCAACTTCCTGATGCATTAAGAATAATGCATCCTGCCCCCTCTGCCTGCAGAGTCTCAGCCTCCCTGGGGGAAACAGAAGCTAAGGGGGAAAAAACCTTTTTAAACTAATTTAGGCAGAAGCACACATTCCAAAGACACCAATTCCTTCTGCCTCTGTCTTTATCTAGGTTAAAATGTCAGCATGAGTATGGGGGAGGGGAGTTTGGAAAACAATAAAAACAACCCCCTGAACTAAATTAAAAAGTAAATGAAACTAAGCTAAATTAGTTGTATAATATGAATAGTATTTGAGTTCAACCAGTTCAACCCACTCGGCAATACTCACACTTCCTGCCTAACTGTTGATACAGATGAAGGCAAACTCCCCCCAAACTCCCCCCAAATTCTGAATGGGAAATGCCACACTGCGCCGCAAACGGAATCACACATGCAATCGCGATTCTGTTGCATTTGCACATGCAATTTATTTTTTGTGATATGCGAAATTGCATACGATTGCACATTAAAATGGTGATCACATGTGATTGTGTATTGCAAATGGAAACGCAATCGCATGTGTTGCCGCGATTGCTATGTTAAAAAAAATGCATGTGCAATTGTGAGCGCAATTGCAAAAAAAGCGCGATATGCGGCCTAGCCCTGACAATCAGAAGTATCCCTGGATCAACTCTACTTTATGTACCAAACCAGTAACCTGCAACATTCCTTGCTTTCAGAAACTCACCCTTGTTTTCTTTTTAACTATCCAATGAACCTGCCATCAAAACTTTCAATGGAAGACAGCTCCTAGTTTTACCATTCTCACAGTGAAAAACCCTTTAGAAACTTAAAGACTAAATTTCTTTTCTTCAAGTCTTAAAGGGCATGTCCACCCCCAAAACTATAACCCCCCCCACTACTGCCCCATTGTGTAGTGTAGTTTAATCCTACCTTACATCCCAGCTCCATAGGGTTCTTCTGCTATCCCCCCCCCTTCCAAAAAAACGCCATATAGGACTCTGCCTCCTGTCTCTCCTCCAGGAGAATTTTGCCATGCGCAGAAGAGCCCTCCCTACCCCTCCCTCCCGATTTAGATTCCCTCCCCCTAGCGTAAAAATCTTTTTATGTATAGTCTCCCTGCTCCCCCAGCCCCAACCTCTATAGTTTTAATATCAGAAAGTGTCCCAAACATTACTTACCATCCCTCTTTCCTCCGCTGCACTGAACTCCCGGCCCTCAGCCAATCACAGACACGACTGCCGGTCCCGCCCCTCTGCTTGCTTTTCGCGCAAGCAGAGGGCCTGGCAGTGCGGCGGAGGAAAGAAGGAAGGTAAGTAATGTTGGGGCATTTCTGATATTAAAACTATAGCGGTTGGGGCTGGGGGAGCAGGGAGACTATTATATTAAAAAATTTTAGAAGGGGACGGACATGCCCTTTAAGGGATGTCCGCGTATCCTCTTTTGTGAACAATGCCCCACATTGTTTACCCTTTCCCTGCCACAGATCGTATATTCACGATCTGTGCAGTGTATACTCAAACTGCCACAGATCGTGAATATACGATCTGTGGCTTCCCCCCTCCCAAAAATTTTTTTCCCCCTGCTAGGGGCCATCGGGGGGCAGCATTCAACTGCCCCCCTAGCCCCCTCGATCCCCCCTCGGTTTGGTCTAATCCGAGGGGGGGATCAGGAGATATCCCTACCTTTGAGCATCAGCTGGTCCCACGTGGAGAAGCAGGGAGACCGTCTTCATCCGGAAAGGGAGACCCCGGTGAAGCAGGAAGCTAGTGATGTCACCGGGTCTCCCTAAGAGAGGTAAGATGCTGCCCCTGGTGGTCCAGTGGAGGTACTGCAGCATGATCTATGGAGATCATGCTGCAGTCCCTAAGTATAGTACAGCTGTCAAGCTGAGAGCTTTTACTATACATTTGTGAATGGAACTCAAAGTTCCATTCACAAATAGGATTTTTTCTAAGTCTTTGCTACTTAGCGAGACTTAGAAAAAAAATGGGACAGAGATCAAAATTTGGTGATCACTTCTGATCACCAAATTATTGATCTTTGCCAATGAATGAAAAATCACTTCCTGGAAAATGATTTCCGGGAAGTGATTTTCCGATCGGATTTCGAATTGGAAAACGGGCATTTATGCCCGTATTCCAAGTTTGGTATCATTCCCTAAGATGATTTGATGATCATCTTTGGGAATGATCCCCCCAAAAAAGGGGAAATGCACACAAAAAAAATCTTAAAGTGATACACACACCTTTTTTTTTTTTTTTACCCTAAAACTATAAATTAGCAAAAAACTTTGTCTTCTCCAAGCTTCCCAATGTCCCCGGTGATATCGGTAAGTAAACGCGTATCATTTATTTGTTGGATTTCAAGGGAAACTAAGCCTATTTTAGTAGGAAATTTTGCAGAGGTACCAAAAAAACCGTATTGTTTTTAGGATCAATAAATTGTGCAAAAACTTGTGTGACTCTCCGTACTTACTGGTTTTCCACTAAAAGGGGAGTGGGGATAGGGGTGGGGGAGTGGGTTGTCGTTTTTTTAATTTTTTCTTGTATTGCAATTGCGCATGGATCCCATTTGAGCTAGTTGGTGGCCCCGTTCTCTGTTTGCACCACCCTTATGGCATACCGTTTGATTCAGGACATGTGGGAGATTGCCGTTTAGTGGGTTTTTTACTTGCCAAGTGGGTTTAGTAGGATTTCAACCATTGAGTCCTCTTATTTTATTTTTCCACAAAATCTCCTAAAAGCACGGAGTTCTATGGATAACAGCGCCTGGAATTCTTCATGTATATACGAAAGCATGATACCACCACGTGCTGAAGGTGTGTAGCTTCCAAAAATATATAGTGTGTGTGGGTATTTCCAAGTTGATTAGGCTGTTCAATTACAGAACACTTTGATTTTTTTCTTGTAATTGGACTTGTGCATGCGTCCAATTTGAGCTAGTTGGTGGCCCCGTTTCTGTTTGCACCCACCCTTATGGCATACCGTTTGATTCAGGACATGTGGGAGATTGCCGTTTAGTGGGTTTTTTACTTGCCGAGTGGGTTATGTAGGATTTCAATCATTGAGTCCTCTTATTTTTTTTTTCACAAAATCTCCTAAAAGCACGGAGTTCTATGGATAACAGCGCCTGGAATTCTTCATTGTATATACGAAAGCATGATACTACCACGTAGCTGAAGGTGTGTAGCTTCCCAAAAATATATAGTTTGTGG
>JAACNH010005214.1:0-21067 GCA_019447015.1 Hymenochirus boettgeri | reverse complement strand
ATTCCTGCAGTAAAAAATTGATTTAAGGTTATGTTTCTTCACTTAAAGGACCTTAACAATAGAGCTCACGAGACATTTTCTGATAGTTGATTTCAGTTCATCACACCCATGTGCTTATAATGTGCAGCCGACCTGTCTGCCGCATTTTGGTCCACCGTTTTAGCGAATCCTGCTAAATCATTTACCAGTATGAATTTAGCCAAGTCTTTAAATTGTAGATTGCTATAGACTGCATTTTATGATACATGCCATAATTAATCAATAGTTGGCAATAAAATCAGTAGGAGGGTCAGCCTTGAAACACAGTCGAGAGATCATAGAAATATTCCATTTGTGTAACAAAATTCTACTCTTCTTCCCAGTGACCAGAAACAACCCTTGACATGATGCTGTAATTACATGGCCTTTGAGAT
Organism: Hymenochirus boettgeri; assembly: GCA_019447015.1. Taxonomy (NCBI): domain Eukaryota; kingdom Metazoa; phylum Chordata; class Amphibia; order Anura; family Pipidae; genus Hymenochirus; species Hymenochirus boettgeri. Next base: position 20,654 of record JAACNH010005214.1, on the reverse strand, counting down.
GCTCTGGACAACTGCTTTTAGAGGCCCATAATAACTGTCAGCAAGCAGCCCTTCTGTTACTGTAATCTCAACACGTCTCCCTTTAAACATCTTGCTGTCCCATATAGTAAAATGGGGCAAGTAAAACAAGGCAATTATTTTCTGGGGCTTTTAACCCTACAGTGGTTGGACTTAGAAAATCAGTTGCAAGAAAAAAATAAAAGCTTACAAATGACATTTTCTAAGATTAAGCATAAAAAGTATCTAGAGACTGTGACGATACCAGAAAGAACGTGGTTTATAGATGGAAAATAAGAAACAATAGAAGAGGGATTCCCAGAACTACGTCAGGACTCACTATACGACACTGATACTGATTCTTTTTAAGGGGACGGACAAAGAAAGGGAAGACAGGGGCCATAGTGTGGGGCATGTATATCTAACTACTGAAAGCCACACACATTTGCCACACGCTTCAAGACCTCATTCACGGAATCTTGCCAAGCGACAGCAAGGAAGGGACAACCATACAATCACAAGCACCCCAGATCTAGAAATCATTAATTTGTCCGCAAATGTACTCACAATTCTGAAAGTCAGTACTCTTAAAACGTTTGAATATTTGCCCCACTAAAGATGTAAACGTTTTGACTTATCCAAGGATTCTGTTTTGCCATAGTTGGCCTTAAAATCTCATTTCCATCATGATATTATTACAACAGCAAGAGGTACCTATCCTCCGACTACGCACCTGTATGATGTTTCACCTATGCACGGGTATTGACCGTTTCAGACCCAAAACTGTCTTCACTCCCTCCTTTTCAAAACATCCAAGTATACTAACTTTTATACTTGTGTAATGTCTGAGACAGGGAAATGTCCCCCTCCACAATGCATATTCCTCTAATTTGTCCCACAAGAACGAATGGCTATTGATCCTTAAAAGCAAATCCTGATCTTATTATCAACCCTCTGATAAAGTGGGAAACTTAATGTTGTGTCCAAGATATGTATGTGGAGGCAGCACATATCTATTAAATAACACCAACATTATCGTGTTTTACCCTCCAATCCCACAGCTGCTTATCAAAGAGCACTATGCATATTATTGATGCCAGGGATGAGGATATTATTCCACACAAAATGGCTGAATTTTAATGGTCCACTCTCCAGAAATCCGACATTTTCATACTGCCCAAAATCCATAAAACAAAGAATGCCCTCCAAGTAGGCCCTTGTCTCTGGATAAATAGATTGTTGGAACCATCCTGCATAGCATTGACACTTACCTCCAGCCTTTTGTATATTTTAGATAACTATTTGAGGACACGACTGATCTAATTAAAAAACTTCAAGACGTTAAGTAGAGAAGGGTTGCCTTCTGGTTACCCTAGACGTAGAAGCCCTCTACACAAGCATTGACCATCATTTGGGCCTGGAAGCTGTACAATATTTCCTTAACATGGGAGATGCACTTAAGACCCAATACCATAGCTCTTGATACGCCTGTTCCATTTTACACTCACCCATAACTTTTGTGCCCTCTGGTATAGATATATAGATGACACTTTTGGGTCTGGAGGGCACTGAACAAATGTTTTAGAATAGATTTCCTTACTAAACACCAATGATTTAAATATAAAGCTAACATTGACTAAAGGTTCGTACACAGGTTACGATAGCGGGTGCTGACCCGCAACACCAATGTGTATAACGATAATCGGCCCGTGTATGGGCACTTTATCGGCCGAAGCGGCCACTCGTCAGAGATCCACCCTACGGATCGGGCAATGTTCTCCGAACAAATGGCTGTTTCGGGCGATAAAGTGCCGATACACGGGCCCTTATCATACACATCATGTTCGCGGGTCGGCACGCGATCCTTCGAGTGTACGAACCTTACTCACTTCTGAATAGTTTTCTTGGACGTCTCCATTTCAATTCCCAGAGTGGACTCATTGTCCATGCTTTTAACAGAGAGGCCTCCATTTTGGTAAACAAATTTACAGATGGGTATCCTTTGTCTGTCATTAATAAATGCAAAGGCAGGCTATAAAATTAAGTCAATCTGATCTTCTGAAAACCCCATTCTAAAAAAATCTAAATCCAACAATGTAAGTGTTATTACCACTTTGATAAACAGTGGCCATTTATTAAACAAGGCTATTGAGATATTTGCCCATCCTAGCTAATGACACAGTTTTATCAACAGACGGGGGCAAAATTTGGGAGACGTGTAAGAGCTACTACCACAGTTTGGGCAGAGGTGTGAAACTAAGGGGTCCTATCCCTGTGGGGTTGCACCACTTACCAAAGACAATTTCAGACTCCTTACAACCAAAATGTTTTTACCTTGAGAAGTTATGTCAACTGCAATACATCTAATGTAATTTATGTTTTTTCTTTGTCCCACTACTTTAAGTGGGACAAAGATCCAGAAAATTGAAGGAGCACCTCTCAGTACACCTTTCCAACATTAGGCTTGCATCGAGACATCTGGAAAAGGGAACTCGATTACTTCAGGAGCGGAACACTTTTACATTGTCACAATTTGGCAACTGTTTCTTTGAAATGCATTGAAATTGAAATAATACAACAAACTATAAGAGGTGGGGATGTCTCTATTAAACTTTCAATTAAAAAGCTTGGTGCCACTGTTTAAACCAGTAGTTGGATTATAGTGCATTCATATGAAACAGAAGTTCAGTCCATGTTCAACATGCAATTGTTCACATATATGAACGAGAAGTCTAATAAGATATGCTATATAATACATTATTATGGAACACTATTGGCTAGTAAGGGGTATTCAGAAATCGGAAAAAGGGGAACTGTGGTCAAAAAATGACTTTAGGTAAATTGAGGTAAATTGATAGGAATTGCTCCCCTGAGAATTTTGCAATTTATTTTGCATAGTTTTGAAGATATTTCCATTTTTGTGTGTGATATGGCAGCAGCATCACCAGGTCCCCTGCACTACCGCTTCCTGCTCTGCAATGTCAATCTGTTCTGTGTCTCCTCCTCCCTTTGCAGCCCCCCTGGTCCCTCCCACTCATGGACCCCATGTTCCCTCCAGTTGCAGGCCCCCCATGGCCTATTATCTTACAGCCCCATGTGGCCCCCACCCACTCACGGTGTCGTGCCCCGCCCACTCGTGGGGTGTCGTGGCCCCGTCCACCCGTGCGTGCATAAGCTCCACCCACTCGCGGTGTCTAAGCCCACCCACTCACGGGTGTCTAAGCCCCACCCCACTCATGGGTGCCATGGGTTACTCAGACCCCCCTAAAGAAAACTCTGTAGAATCAGCATTTTCAGGCAGAATGAGAACTCTGCCTAAAAAGGCTGTTTTCACACAGTGAAAGAGAGGCTGTAGATTCCCTTCTTCTCTCTCAGGACTTCACACAGCAGAGAGAAGGAGGGACTTCCTGTCTCCCTCACACTGAGGGAGTCTGGGCTGTGCTCGCCAGCGGCACTGTGCAGGAGAAGCCTCAGGAATGTCACATGTCACCTCCCACCCATTACTTTCTGGCTGTGGACACGTAGAGAGGTGGTTGATGGCTCGTTTAAAGGTAGGAAACTTGCCTTTCATTTAAGCTTAACTTGTTTGGAGACCACAGTCTTGTTTGGAGACCACAGTTCCATTTTAAAAATTAAATTATTCACTATGTGCTTATTGGCCACTATCCGTAAGAAATTATTTCTCATTAACCTGTGCTGAGGACATCCATAAAGCTTTTATACATGGCCAAGGAATACTTTGTGTGACATTTTGTTACATGTTTTGTGAAATTTGTTAACTACGCAAGAATTTGGAACAGCAGTAATGTAATGATGTTTCACTAAGGCGGATTGACGTAATGACGTTCCTTTTACCAATGCATGCCGACGCATGCTTCTACTGCAGCCTACTGAAAGGACCGTTTCTGTAGGCTGCTAGAAGCTTGTTAGCAAAATGCTCCTGGATCCCCCTTCCTCCTTTCCCCTCTACTTCTATTCCGCATTACAAAGCTTTACTGTTGCAAAGACTTTTTTATTATGTCTAGCCACATTACACGAGAGCACTTAGTCACAAGCCACTTTACAGAGACTTTATACTATTTATCTTTTATGCTGGAGACGCCCAGCTCTAGTGATATCTATATATGTTATATAGGTTTATTGTGATTGGGGGGAGGGGGTATCAGTATATTGGGTGGAGGGTGTTTTTTATTATTCTCGTGCAATAAATATTTTTTAAAATTCTGGATATCAAGTGTGTGAGTGCTTGTAGGGATCCTAGGGAAGGCTATCTTCCCTCTGTCTGTAGCATTTTACAAACACTGCAGCTACTATGCACACTCTGCCCAACTGTTTTTTGACGTAGAAGAGCTAAGTATAGGGGTTTGCAAATATAGTATATTGTTTTCATCTTTATGTGACTTGATATATATGTACTTCTTTAGAGGTGGTAATACGGGACTATATATATGTTCAACACCAATTGAGTGAGCGCTTACAATGGGTTCTGTTTGCCTTGTTACTTTATGAATTTTCCCTTATCCATACGCTCGTCCCTTACATTAGGTGTGTTTGATTTCTCAAATAATTAGCTGTGCTCCGCAAATTGTTTTCTTACTATATTGTTTCCTTTACTGCTTTAACTCTTGCATGGCACACAAGCCAAAAATACTCTTGAAGGGGGAGCTGTTGAAATTCCCATTTTTTATGTGCCCCTGCCTTGCTGTTTACACTTCTGCCTCTATTCTTCTGCGTCTGAATAACTTTTGGCACAGCACACGCAGCAAGAAGAGGCTTTGTTTAAAGCTGATTAGAAGCAGGCAGAATTGAGGGCCTAGGCTAAGCAACAGGGTGGTGTAATGAACAATTTTTCTGTGTCTCTGTTTTGTACCTCCTTGGAGCTTTGGTAGGAAGAGAAACACAATAGATAAAGTTGAGCTCAAAGATGGGGGAGTGATAAGGGGAAGCAGTAGGATGGAATTTAGTGAAAGTCTACCATAATGGTTAAGGTAAAAAAAAAAAACGGAAATCTGGAAGAAGTGGTAGCATATTGGAATAAGGTAGAAGGGTGGAATAGGAAGTGAACAGAGCAGAATGCAAAAATACCAACAAAGCAAAAAGATAAGGACTGAAAATGTGGAGCCATTAAATATGGGGATCAGATAGTTACAGAAGATGCCAATAAAACAAATGTCTTAAACAAGTTTTTTCCCTCTGTATACACTACACATCCAATTGCAGGTAGCATAGAGTATAGTAGCAATTATGGTAAAATGGATGGAATTGCACTTCAGCAGAACTGAGTATATGGTGCAGAAACAACTATAGGGTAAATCCAGGACATTCCTATGCAGGTTTCTTATTATGTCCGTAAACGGGCCCCTGGATTGGAAAAAAAAATGTAATTCCAATGTTCAAAAAAGGTAGTTGTTCACAGCTGGTAATTAAGACCTGTGAGGTTAACTCAGTGTTGGGGAAGATCCTGGAAAGTTTTATCAGGAACATATTCTAGATAGCACCCCCAACACGCCCCTTTATGGGAGGTCCTATGCCTTTCATATAGCACGGAAGGACGACTCCTCCCTCATTTCAAGAAGCCAAGGCTAAGGAAGCGAGAAAGCGCCTGAATTTTGATCCAGTGTGCAAGTATGAAAAATACAAGAGTTTGCTTATCGTAATTGAAGTAAAAAAGGTTGAAGTTAGGACCTTCTAGACTGGGGTTACCTTGACGTGGTTGGAAGCTTTTCATTCATGTGATCGCAGTAATGTATACTAAAACCCCTTTGTTTATAATGCATGCCAGTCTGCAGATAATATGATATTGTATGGGCCTAGGAATGTGCATTGATTATCTTTTCTCTGTTAGTATACATATTCTAGAAGGACTGACCTTATAAATAGTAATCAGCATAGATTTATAAGGAACAAATTTGGACTCTGGCATAGAAAAGATGTGCTAAGGTTTTTGATACAGTACCCCATAGGTGACTGTATAAGCTAAGTTTGTTGGGCTTGGGGGACACATTTACATGGATAGAAAATTGGTTTATGGATCGATTGAAGCAGTTAATGCTGCTTCATCAATATACAGTAGATTAAAATTTTAAGTGGGGTGCCTAGGGTTCTGTGTTGGTTGCCACTTCTATTTAACAGTTTTTAATGATTTGGAGTATGTTTTTACAGCAATGTATCTGTTTGCAGACACGACAAAACTTTGTTGACCGTTGAAATCTACAGATGATGAGCAATATTGCAGGCGGATCTAGATAGATTGTTACATTGGACTGCTAATTGGCAAATAAGATTTAATGTTGATAAATGTAAGGAGATGCATTTGGACTTACAATTGTCTGCTTATACTATAAATGGCCTGTGTTAAGTGAATATCTGTTGAAAAGGATCTTGGAGTTTTGGTTGACAACAAGTAGCAAGCAGTGCCAGGCAGCAACAGTTAAAGCCAGCAAGATAATGTATAAAGATGTGTATGGATTTAAGGGAGAAAAATATAATTCTTCCTCCTTTACAAGCATTGGCAAGGCTCATTTGGAATATGTGTTTCAGTTTGGGAATCCTAATACAAAAGGAAAGGGATCAGAAGTGCAGTTTCGCCCCTGAGTTTTATATAATATGTATGCACATTCACCTTTTAAAAAGTACACTCAGATATGCATTGCAAAAGGTTTACTTTCATTACCCCACCCACCTGCATTTCTGCCCCATGCAGGTTTGCTTCTAAATCAAACTTTGGAAAGGGGCCTATAATGGCCTATAATAAGCAATAGGTGGCCAATGGCTTTCAGTGGTGGGTGTGGCTTTTGGTTGTGCCTGGCTAAACACTAGTTTCAAACTTTACAAGGGGTGGGGGCACGAGAAGGTTAATAATGGATAGATAGGGAGATGGCTGGTGAATAACAGTCAAAAGTACACAGGTGATAACAGTCAAAGGGACTGGTAGATAACTGGGAAAGAGACCTGGTCCATATTAGTAATGTAATACGAAAGTGTAAATTGATTTTGATATAATATTAATATAAACACCAAAAAAAATTGGTTAGAAATGTCTCACAAATAACACAACTTGGAAAATGGCAGCAATGTGTCATCAACATCTGCCCAAAAAAAAGGGAAAAACCAAAGTGATGTACTTCTGCAGTTGTATAGCTTATTTAGTACATACAGAAGTTTTTGCAGTAGTTTTAAAATGAACCAGCCACTAAGGAAACTACAGTCTTTTCCCCATTGTTGTGGGGTGGTGACATATGCATATTTATAAGTATCTGCAAGGGACGAGAGGGTAGAGACTGACAGACTCTCTATTTACATCTACAAACACTGGATTTCATGTTGCTATGTAACAACACAAATATCAATTTAAAGTTTAAACAAAAAGAAGCATGTAGCTTACTGAGTGAGTAAAAGTCTATGTTTTGACGACTAGTTTAGGATAAAAGTGTACTACTACAAATGTTTGTTTACTAGACTGTTTTCTGTGCTCATAAGCAGAAAGGACTGGGACCTTTTTGGCTGGGACTTGGACCTAACACAAACATACATGTATGCCTTCCTACAGTACTACTGAAAAGTACAATTTGCACTTGTATTCAAGAATACAAAAATTATTGTATCAAAAATTATTGTACAAACAACAATAAAATATGAAGCATTATTCCACAGATAAGGAAAGTAGTGTAAAGTAAGATATACAGTTCACATTTCAAATATAAGATTTCACACTGATAAAGAAGAATTTCCCAAATGCTTTCTAAAGTATGGGTACATGTGCAAAACTTGTCACATATTGAACATCAGATTCCACTGGAATCTGAGCATAGTGTATAAATAGCTTAGACTGGTAAAATAAATTGCTGGTAAATGGAGACTGGTAAAATGGTTCACAAGCTGAGAGTGGTGAAGTAACTAGTATGCTGAAAAATGGCTAAACGGATACTGACAAATTGGCTAATAAGTGGTGAATTTGTTAGTGCAATTGAGACTGGTTAACTGTCTGGCAAACTAAAAGGGGTGAAATCGATGGCAATCTGTGAGTTAACTGAAAACTGGAATTGGCTCAGTCTTTTTGACAAATGTACAGATGAATTGGTTGGAAAACCAAGGCTGGTGAGTTGGCAAGAAAAGCTGAGATTGGTAAAATGGATGAAAAACTGAGACTGATAATTAGGCTGGCAAATCTAAGTTTGTGAATTGTCTGGTAAGCTAAGACTAGTGATCTGGCTGGAAAATGAGGCTGGAAAAATGTCTGGAATGGACAGGTAGAATGTCTGGCAATTAAAGATCAGTAAATGGCTGGTAAGCTGAGACTGGGAAACTGGTAAGAAGTCAAGACTGGATAAAGTGGTGGTGGATGGTTGCTTGATGCTGATTCCCTATTTTCCTCATGTAACTCTGAAGAAGATTGTCTCTAGAAATCTATTAATGCGGCTGTCTTACAAGAACACTGAGAAGTTCCTCGTGGACAGGAAAGATAAAACTGGTGAGAAACAAATAGATCAGGCAAGTTGAAACTAGTAAAATGTCTGGCAAGTTGTGATTGGTGAAGTAACAGGTAAGCTGTAAATGGTGAATTGTATGGCAATCTCGGTGAAAAGTCTGAAAAATAAAATTGGCAAATTTGCTGAAAAACTCAGACTGGTGAATTGGCTTTAATTGAAACAACTGATCCTGGTGAATTGGTGGGAAAATGTACACTGGTGAATGAACTTACAAACTGAGACTGGTAAATTCGGGCAAATTGAACTTGCTTATTGATTGTCCAATTAAGACCGGCAAATAGACAACAAAACTGAAACTGGTGAATTGGTTAAAAAATTGAAAATGGTAAATGGACTGGCAAATTGAAACTGGTGAATGGGATGCGGTGTTCTCCCTAGGGTCTTTTAGCCGGGTGCCCACCCGGCTACTTTTTCATGCCACCCGGCTGGAAAAACTTTCTGAGAGACCACTGTTTTGATTAAATAAAGAATGTAGATGTAGGTTTACTAGTTTTTGCAAGATCCCTAGGCGGCAAAAGTGGCACCGCTGTAGTGGGCACATTTGCTTGTGCTGCCATGTACATCTGGGTTACCTCAGATGTTTCTAAAACTTCCTGCATTCTGCAACCAAGTTTTCAAACATCTAGTGGGACAAAGTTAGACATCTCCTAACCTGTATAATGAGCATGATCAAGGCTGATCAGATTCTCATTAGAATACGAGGAAGCCTGTATTGTTTCATTGTAGTTATATTGCATGAGTTTAAAGGGCATGTCAAACCTTAAGGGCATGTCACCCCCAAAACTATAATCCCCCCCAGTAATGGACCCACCATGTAGTGTAGTGTAATCCTTACCTACATCCCAGCTCCATAGGGTTCTCTGTAGACCCCACCTAAAGTCCCAAAAACTGTCCACCAGGAGGCTAGCAGGACTCTGCCTGCTACCTTGCCTCCGTAGATATTTGTCATGCATACTAGCCCCTTCTCCCCCCTCCCTCCCCCTCCCTCTCCCTCCCGTTCTACTATCCCTCCCCCTAGCATAAAACCCGCTTAATATGTTGTTCCCCCATGTCTCGCCAGCCCCAACCGCATATTTTTTATTTTCCAAAAGCTCCCCAAACTCTTACTTACCTCTCCTCTTTCTCCGCTGCTGAATGACCAGCAGCCGCGTCCGTGATTGGCTGCCGCTCAGCCAATCACAGACGCGACTGCCGTCCTGCCCTCTGCTTGCATTCTCGCAGCAGAGGGCCGGCAGTGCGGCGAGGAACGAGGGGAGGTAAGTAAGAGTTTGGGGGCTTTTGGAAAATAAAATATATGCGGTTGGGGCTGGCAGACATGGGGAACATCATATTAAAAACTATTTTTAAGGGTGGACATACCCTTTAAAAATATTGGAAAATAATTAACTAGTAAAAAAAGAGCACATTTAATTTGCCCCACCACCAAATTCCCCATCCTGTCCCACCGCGGCTACTTTTTATGCCACCGGCTGGAAAAAAATCGGGGGAAACACTGGGATGGCCTACTAGAGTAGTGAATTGGCTTATGGACAGAGACTTGCAAATTCACTCATAAACTGAAACTGGTGAACAGGTTGGCAAACTGAGGCTGGGAGATTGTCTGGAAAGCTGCAAATGATGAATTGCCTGGAAAATAAGACTGGTTAACTGGCTGGAAAGCTGCAGCTGTTAGTGGTAGATCAAGTATCTGGCGCTATATCCCTCATTTTACTTCATGTAACTCTAATCCAAACCAGTTCTGCATATTGTGGAATGCTGCCTTCCTACATAGAACACTTAAAAGTTTTGAAGGGCAGAAAGGCATATATCAATCTGCAGATCAAGAATACCAAGAATAGCATTAAATAGAAAAGAAGCAAAAGACACTAGAACACGTGGAACAGTGAACCCACCTCCAGCAGCCACAGCCCAATTCCAATTAACATAGAGTGGCTTGGAAGGAATTTGCACCTTTACACCTGAATATGAATTCTAAAATACCAAAATGTATTTATTTGTAACTTCTAGAGGACATATGGCATCTCTTAACAGTAGGTGAGGAAAGAATTCTTTATTGCAAAACAAGACACCGGATAGTTCAAAGAGAGGATTGTGGCTTTTGCGGGAAAAAATAAATTCAGCACTGTTATTATTACATAAAGATCCATATATTTTTGCAATTTGCTATTTTGAAGGCAAAATATTTTCCCCCTCTTCTGGCACAAATGCATTTACGTTTAGATGTTTATTCCCTTTTCTGGAACACTTAAGTCCTATATGCATAAAGACGTTCATCTGGTGGGGCAGCTGACAAACATCTCACAATGCTTTCAACAACAATCTATGGCTGGGTACACACCAGACGATATTTGTGCAGACCGACCAATTCACGGCACTTTCGGTCGGCCGGACGAAAATATTAGCTGGTGTGAGCATTTATCAGATATTTCCGACAGCAGAATCTAACGTGTACAAAGCATTGGGCCTGTATGCACAATCTGTTTTCATCCAAATCAGTAGACTGTACACACAATATTTTCATTCAATCTGCAATCAAGATACCAAGAATAGCATTAATAGAAAAGAAGCAAAGACATAGAACACGTGAACAGTGAACCCACCTCCAGCAGCCACAGCCCAATTCCCATTAACATAGAGTGGCTTGGAAGGAATTTGCACCTTTACACCTGAATTATGAATTCTAAAATACCAAATGTATTTATTTGTAACTTCTAAGATGACATATGGCATCTCTACAATAGGTGAGGAAAGATTCTTTATTGCAAAACAAGACACCGGATAGTTCAAGAGAGGATTATGGGACTTTTGCGGGAAAAAAAAAATTCAGCACTGTTATTATTACATAAAGAATCCATATTTTTTGCAATTTGCTATTTTGGAGGCAAAATATTTTTCCCCCCTCTTCTGGCACAAATTGCATGTACCTTTTGATGGTTTATTTCCCTTTTCTGGAACACTTAAGTCCAATACGCGATAAAAGACGTTATGGCTGTGGAGCAGCTGACAACTCTCACAATGCTTTCAACAACACTATCTTGGCTGGGTACACACCAGACGATATTTTGGGCAGACCGACCAATTCACGGCACATTCGGTCGGTCGGACGAAAATATTGGCTGGTGTGAGCATTTATCGACATTTTCGCACAGCAGAATCTAACATGTGTACAAGCATTGGGCCTGTATGCACAATCTGTTTTCATCCAATCAGTAGACTGTACCCAACAATATTTTGGTCTGACCTATCGCGAAGTCTGCACATTTGTTTGTGATTGTCTAGATGTCTAATTGTTTGAACCAACTGATTTTTCCAAAAAATATTGGTTAGGAACAATTACTAGTGTTGAAAATCACATCTAATTACCCATCTGACCACAATATTGGACCAGATGATTGTTTTTAGTGACGAATGGTGCCCATTAAGAGAAAAAACATTAATATATGTCAGCTTTTATAACTAGAGTGGATCCTTACAGCTGTTTTACAAACAATCTATATTGTTATAAATAATACTATTGTATAACAACATAGATTGTTATAGTATCAGGCCATTTTTTGCATTTGCAATGAAAGGAGTGATCCAGCTCAGACTGATAATGAATAATTATATTTTCTGTTACATTCAGGTAAAAAGTTTTGTGTCAAATTATGTCTGCATCCAAGTTGGAATAAATACTGGTAGTTGAAAAATAAAGCCCAAATGTACCCTACTTAAAAATAGAAAGGCTTTATTTTATTTTGCCTGATGTGACCATTTTTATATAACCATTAACAGCTTTACTCCAGGACCTGTTGAGTCTTAACAGAATGTGAGTATTTTCTTTTTCTAATATTGTATAACAACTATTTATAGGCCTGGGTGTATTTTTTTTATTGATTACATTTATAGGCCTGGGTGCATTTTATTTTATTGATATACTTTTATACCTGGGTGCATTTTTATTTTTGATATACATTATATGCCTGGGCGTATTTTATTTTATTCATATAATGCAACTTGAGCATTGCGGTTTATTCATATAATATCCTGGAATAATATAAGAGTAAGTGCAAAAAGAAACAGCAAATAAAAAGTGTTGAGACATCAAGCTATTATTGAAACAAGAATTTATAAAGGGTACATAATATGAGAACACAGCAGACAGAAACTCATCTATGGTACAAAACAACAAGGTAAATGCTTTGTTGTGAGAAATCAAAAACTAAAATACATATCTACGGATTGACTTATTTGAAATGCTTGACATAAAGAAACCAAATACAAAAAGAAAATATTACCTGGCACACTGAATAATAGTTAACACTGTTGTTTGTGTTGTTATAAGATAAAATGCAAATGAAGTAATGAACTGTACAGATTTACTGATTGCCAGCACTTTAGAGACAAATTTTTAAAACAAAATCTAAAACTAGAAATCTCACATTAGCCTGTACAAATCTGGTTACCAGTCTAACTTGTCTCAAAAATGGATATTTATATATCTATCATAATTCTTTGAATATTAAGATTTTGGAAGACTGGTTTTGCTACACATGTCAATTTCCCATGACAGTTGGTAGAAGGTGCTTTTGTAAAGCCTCTGGTTTTCCGGTTCTGCAGGCCCTTTGAACACTGAAGGGGTTAAAGCAACAAAGGAGACACTCGGACTACAGAAAGAGAGAGGAGTCTGACTGAAAGAGAAAGACCTGCAGAGACAGAATTCTGAGACAGGTACCACTGACATCTGTTTGGAATATAAATGACGCACCCTCTCACTTCCTACATGGTAATTGATGAGTTGCTATTTCACGTTTATTGTCGTGTTTTTGATGTCACAGCAGAACAATTACTGACTGGGAATGACAAGCGTAGACAGAACTGAAAATGGCTGTGATATATATTTGGGTGCCTGGACTGTTATTGACATAACTGCATGCTCTGTGTTATTGGAGTTATACAATGATACTAATTAAATAGCTATTTTTAATGTACAGATGTAAGAATGTCAGAAAGAAATTATATATTTTCTTGAGGTATTACCATTATATGTTTATTATTTCTAAGTCCTTATCATTATTTAGTTGTTGATGTGGTTAAATAAAATAAGCAATAAACTGGCTACTGCCTGAAATTGAATGAATCTTATGTCAACATGTTATGTAGGTTGTGCATATTTATTATTGGTGGAACTTATTTCAAGCATATTCTCAACACACTATAGTTTTAGAAGAAGACACCATTTTACAGCAACCACGCAAGGAAGGCACACAAGATGTTCAAGCGTGCAGTGAAAATGAAGGTTAAAACCAGCAAAGTGTAAATATTATTAGTTGGCTTAAGGGTCAATTGGGATGCAGACCCACTACAAAAATAGATAGCCTAACCAGGCCATGGTTTGACAAGCCTCAGCATTTTGCAAAATGCAACAAACATAATAGCCAAAATAATTATCCAAACCCATTGGCCATATATAAAACATCAAGGGTTATTCAATAAGGTATAATTTTCTTATCTCCTTATTCTGCATCAACCAATCATGTTATCAAATGTCTAACTGTATAGACCAGTAAAAAGGTACCAACTGATTGGTGTGAGTGAAGTAACACCTCAGGCAAATTTTTACACCTCTTATTGAATTAGCCTGCAAATGTTGAAAATGCAAATGGTTGCAGTGCTTAGTACAGCATTTTTAATTAAATTTTGTCCTCAGTTTTTTTATTTTTAATATTTCGGTAATTTATATTACTGAATATTACAGAACTGAAATGCAGGGTTATATGTGTCTACAATAATTCGTATTCAAAATATATGTATTATATCCCCTCTAACTACTTGCTATTTTATAGATTTATTGAAATGCAGTGTTTTTTCTGTTCTGCATTGTGTTAGAAATCTAGAGAATATTGCAATAGTAACAATCCTTCAACTTAAAATCATATCTGAGATGTCACTTTGAAGGGTACCAATAAGATGCTGTTTGCATTGGTGTAAAAATATCTTGCTAACAATTATGTGGGACGAGAATTTCATGTTCTGCTTGTCAGTCTTTCTTGCTAGACATTCGTTTCATCCTTTCTGACACTATTATTTGTATGGTTACTGTGTGTGCAATGCTGGTGTATCTTGGGTTCAGATGTTTTTTGGTGTATTTTACATTCCACATTTTATATTGCTTGTTTGTTTCACTAGAGGGAAAAAGGGTTTATTATAAGCTGCATGTTAAATAATACTACTCACAATAATGGTCAATAACCAACAATATTAATCTGTATGGTTGTTACTCTGCCATTTGTTCATCTGTCAGTTGAGGGTGTGGCCAAGTTACTATGGGAATAATGTAAAACTTAACATAAAAATAACGTGATCCCTCAAGTGTTGATAGATAGGGCACTGGTTCCTAAATCTGAGGTAACAATTCAAACTGTGGGGTGCTCCATCCACTAAAGATTTGGCAATAAACAACAAAAGAGCATAGTAATGGATAAAACAGGCACCCCCCTGTGTATGACTAACTTGTGACTCACGGAGTCACAAGTTAGTGTATAATACATAGTAAGAAAAAGAAAATTATCCCCAAACTTAAATACACTCACCAAGCATAACTTGAATACTGATGGTAAGTAGATACACCGGTGTATGTCAAAGGAAAAAGAATTGTGACAGTCGCATCTCGTATCAATATTACGTTCGTGTCCACTACTCCAAAGTCCAGAGCAACAAGGTTCACATATCTGTAGTAATAATAATAGCTCCGCTATAGTATCAGTACGATGAATGGCTATGGTCACATTGGTACTTAATAGTATACAACCAGTAATATAAAATAATTACACATCCTGATATAACATCAAAAGGCAGTAATACAATACCCAGACATGCAGTATAAACAGTAACTTATACTAAGTAATATATAACAGTGTGGCAGACCACTATACGTCGCTTCCATGGTGCTCATTTAGTACTGCCCATGCTCTATCAAATAGGGAAAGCACCTATTGGTCACTTTTCTCGTATGGGCTGAACGGATAGTGATCCCGCCACTCCCTGCTTACTCACTCTATCACTACCCTACCTGTCAACTTAGGAATCACATCAGCTAAGCAGGAGCTCTTAAGTTATTAAGTGTCACTATAACAAGTGCACAATAATAAGAATAGCACTGGGCATCTTTATGTTTCGGGCAAAAGATTACAGCAACATTACAGCAAAGTATAATAGGTTATCTCAAAGGGCAGAAGGCTACACTGGTGGGTCTCCAATATTCCATAAGAGTTTTTTCATAAAGGATATTCGGAATCTCAAAGGGACAGAAAAGGGATAGAGAGTAGTTAAGTGCATTTTATACTTTTTCTGGGAAAGACTAGATTTATAAAACTGTTTATAATCTACCCCAGCTATGGATCCCAATGGATCAAAGGAAGAAGGATAGTAGCACGCGGATTATAGTCCAGTACCGCACGCAACCCAACAAATACCCCATGACATTTTTCATCCAATGTGGTAACCCTGATAGGTAAGGTTTAGGTGCACTTCCTATAACCTGTGCTACTGCAGGTAAGTATACCAACAAATGCCAAATACACCACATGTTTCGAGGGTCCAACCCCCCCGAAACATTGTGTGTATTTGGTATTTGTGTTTTCAGCACTTAAATAATGATATTGTTTGAATACCATATTGAGTGTGCCTACCTACAAACTAAATACCGCATGACCCCCAGCAGCAAGAGACTTACGATGTTGCATCCGAGTTTACTTTTTTTTGGCCCCAGCCACACGTACATTATACCCCGGGCCGGAGGTTTACAAGGTTAGCAAGTATCATCCACAGGAGGGGGGGGGAGAGTATGTTGAATTACAAGTTCAAGAATTGACAACAACAAGGTTATGAGTGCATGGAGGGGTGTGTGTCCATGGCCGGGGGGGGGGGGTGGGTGTTATGCAGGTGTTTTAAAGAGCAGCATGGTAGACTTGTGCACAAAGTAAAATGAAGGGGGGAGGGGTAAATGATAGCAGACATGTACCACCTTATTTCATTATTATATGGATATCAGATATCACTTGAAGTTCCGTGTCCTTTATAAGACCACTCGGCCTACGGGTTAATGCTTTTATATGGTCATGGAATGCCTCTGTAACTTAGAATGTTCTTATAATTTACAGTAGGGGGTACATTACTACTATGTAATATCCAATTTATAAAACTAAGTAACAGTATATAAACAGTTATTGTGAATACAATGGACAAAATTTTTTTAAATCCTGAACAGATTCTCTGAAATGCCAAAGTAGTGGATTTCCCACCACATTAAAGTTTTTAAAAAGAGAGAAGAAACTTTTTAATAGACTAATATAATAAGGCTGCCATGCACATTAAATATAAAGGAAATAGGTGGGATTTATCCTTTATTGTCAAGGTGTATGGGGCAAAAAACAATTCCTAAACTATGGACGAACTCTGTCACACCACATTAGTTCCCTTTTATTTTAATGCTCTCCTGGCCACCCTTCCCCATAATGATGTGGACAGTCGATCAGGATTTCAATGTAATCATTTCAATGTACCCTGCAATACGCAACATCAGTCACAGTGTATGGCTAGTTTCAGAGGTGCAAAGTTTCCTGGTATGTTTAATCTACAGCAGCAAATCAGATGTTATGAAAAGGTAGTTAATTCACAAATCAGAGCTGGGATTCTTGAGGTGCATTCACCTTCTTTGCCCTATTGAACCACACAACTAACAGTTAAATCCAAGAAAGCATAAGCACACACTCATTAAAAAAAGTATAAATACTGTTATATGACCCAAAGTTTTTGTTCTTCCATTATTTATTGAAGTTATTTAAAGTTAGTCACACACATGTGAGGATAATGGCATATTACATTGCAGATTCCATTGGAATCTATAATATGCAACCACTTGCATATAAACTCACTCAATCTTTTGCACCTAATAATTTAGTATGAATAGCACCGCTGGACCTATTTCGATATACCTGGTCATTTGCTGTGTTTTTATATTTACTTCCTTGACGATGGAATTAACCACGGACAAGCAACTTTTACCTTGAGAACCTGGAACACCCATTTGTATGACTGAGGGAGAGGGTGGAGCTAAACTGGATCACTGCATGCAAATTTAGGTAAGTATTACAGCTTATCTAGAGAAAACTTAGGGATGAGGACCAAGCAGTTTAGTTCCTCACACCTGGGTACTACTGATAAGAGATGGGTGGTTAAGTTCAGCATTTTCCCCTTTATACATGCATGATAGTCAGTAATCCCATTGGATGCATTGGGGTTTGCTTATTTTCAGCAATGTATATGGCCAACGTTACTGTACTTGACATGTAGTTTATTAACAGGCAATTGTTGCATCTCTTATTACATAAAGCAGCCATACACATAAAGATGTGTGGTGTAACTAGAAATCTACAGGACCCCCACAATACTACAATGGAGAGTCACTGCTTCCCAACTTTCCCCACAATTATATGGAATGGGGGCTGTATCGGTGCCATGGTAGGAAAAGTAATAAACCCCCACACACACACACAACACACACACTCCCGTTTTTGACAGGCTGCTTGCGTGGTAAGTTTGCCTACTACTGGCACGCTCTAGGGAAAGTAGAGTAGAAGCGGTGAGTTGATTACATCGGGTGCTGCTCCCCATTTAATGGATGGGAGTGCACCCTATTACTTCTATTACCAGGATTGCTGTGCCATCACAGGATTTTTGTTGTTGTGGGGACTCTCTTCCCTGTAGAATAAACATAAAAATATTGTTGGACCGATCAGCAAACAGTCTTAATCACATCTTTTTAAAATCTAATGTTTGTACAGAGCCTGAGTCATACAAACCTGATGGAATCAATTCGAAACACATACACCAGACCTAAGTTTACTTTGCATTCAGTTCATAGCTTTAAGTCACAACAAATTTGCATTTATATTTTCTCATTATTTCCTACATTTATATTTTATAACATTCAGTGAGATATCATGCACATTACTTTAAAAAGCAATAAGGTAAAAGACAAGGTCATCACCAATACTAGTAACTGATGTGGTTGAGAAATTACAATGTGGCAGAAAAGTAGCCCCCTACAGTCAGGGAGTGGTAC
The DNA here is from genome assembly GCA_019447015.1 of Hymenochirus boettgeri. Taxonomy (NCBI): domain Eukaryota; kingdom Metazoa; phylum Chordata; class Amphibia; order Anura; family Pipidae; genus Hymenochirus; species Hymenochirus boettgeri. Next base: position 2,063 of record JAACNH010005214.1, on the reverse strand, counting down.
TTCACTTTAACAACAAGATCACAACTGACCAAAATCTGGATACTTTATCAATGTGACTGAATGAACAATGCAATAGGAAACCTTCTCATTTGTTGTGTATATCCTACAAACACCAGTGTTACTTTCTAATAGTAATAAACAGAAATGTGTCAATCAAGTGGCTGTTCCTCCTTATCCCCCTGTTTATTGTTGAATGGTGCAATGCACTGATCCAGACGTTACATAATGGGCCAATTTAAACCCAAATCTTGACCTTCTGTGCAGCACTGCCATTGTGCCAATCAAGAAAGCATCTGAATAAAATAATCTGATTAGTTAGGAATCCATACACTATTGTACCAGTTAGCACAGTAGCTTATAAGCCACAGCCCCCCCTGTAAAATTTTACCCCCCTATTCAATTTTCATGTTTCCTGGTCAATTAGACACGATGCTGATTTGATTTACACCATGCAGTCTCTCGCTATGTTCTCTTTATATGCTAGTATTGATTAGGGTTTTACTATAGTCTCAGGACACTCAGTATGTTCTATGGCCTCATTTTCATAACCCCCCTTCCCATTTAAAATCTGTCTAGTTTTATTATTGTTCATGGATATGACTCTTCCTCCCACACTATTTATTTTGCGGTGTCCACATTCAGAACTATATAAGTTCCCAGGTCCCAAGACAAACATAAGAAAAACAAATCCCACCAGAGCTGACATTCTAAACAGACATGCACTATATGGAGTGCCTCCCTTCTTATACACACACTATATTGAGTGCCCCCCCCTTCTTATACACACACTATATGGGTGACCAATCCCGGCCATTAAACACACTCTATATGGAGTGACCCATTACCCCCTCTTATACATACACTATTGGGATGACCCATTCCCCCCCTTATACACACACTATATGGAGTGACCCATTCCTCCCTTATACACACATATGGAGTCACCTATTCCCCCCTCTTATACTCACACTATATGGAATGACCCACCCCCCCCATTATACACACTATATGGAGTGACCCATTCTCCCCTCTATACCCCACTATATGGAGTGACCCATTACCCCTCTTATACCCACACTATATGGAGTGACCCCCCCCTTATACACACTATATGGAATGACCATCCCCCCTTATACACACTATATGGAGTGACCCATTCCCCCCCTCTTATACCCCACACTATATAGTGACCCCCCCCCCTTATGCACGCTATTGAGTGACCCATCCCCCAACCTATACACACAATATGGAGTGACCCATCCCCCCCTTATACCACTATATGGAGTGACTCATTCCCCCCCTTATACACACTATATGGAATGACCCATTCCTCCCTCTTATACCCACACTATATGGAGTGACCCATTCCCCCCCTTATACCCACACTATATGGAATGACCCACCCCCTCCATTATACACACATATGGAGTGACCCATTTCCCCCTCTTATAACCACACTATATGGAGTGACCCATTACCCCCTCTATACACACACTATATGGAGTGACCCATTCCCCCTCTTATACACACACACTATATGGAGTGAGCCATTCCCCCTCTACCCACACACTACATGGAGTGACCCTTCCCCCCTCTTATACCCACACTGTATGGAGTAACCCCCCCTTATACACAATAATAGAGTGACCCCCCTTATACACAGTACATGGAGTGACCATTCCCCCTCTTATACCCACTATAGGAGTGACCCATCCCCCCCTCTTATACCCACACTATATGGAGTGACCCCCCCCCCCTTATACACACTATATGGAGTGACCCATTCCCCTCTCTTATACCCACACTATATGAAGTGACCCAATACCCTTCTTATACAACACACTATATGGAGTGACCCATTCCACCCCCTTATACCAACACTATATGGAGTGACCCATTATCCCCCTCTAATACCCACACTATATGGATTGACCCATTACCCCCTCTTATACACACACTATATGGAGTGACCCATTCTATAGTGTGGGTATAAGAGGGGAGAATGGGTCACTCCATATAGTGTGTGTATAAGAGGGGGTAATGGGTCACTCCATATAGTGTGG
>JAACNH010005213.1:0-21067 GCA_019447015.1 Hymenochirus boettgeri | reverse complement strand
TTACTGTACTTGGGCAATTTCTAACTGTACTTGGGCAATTCCTTACTGTACGTGGGTAATTCCGTACTGTACTTGTATTATTTCTTACTGTACTTGGACAATTTCTTACTGTACTTGGGTTATTCCTTACTGTACTTGGGTTATTTCTTACTGTGCTTGGGTTATTCCTTACTGTACTTGGGTAATTCCTTACTGTACTTGGATAATTCCTTACTGTATTTGGGTTATTTCTTACTGTACTTGGGTACTTACTACCTGTTCTTGGGTAATTTCTTACTGTACCTGGGTAATTCCTTACTGTACCTGGGTAATTCCTTACTGTACTTAGATAATTCCTTACTGTATTGGGTTATTCCTTACTGTACTTGGGTAATTCCTTACTGTATTTGGGCAGTTCCTTTCTGTACTTTGTTATTCCGTACTGCACTTGGGTTATTTCTTACTGTGCTTGGGTTATTCCTTACTGTACCTGAAATTCCTTACTGTAATTGGGTAATTTCTTTATTGTGTTTGGCTGATTCCTTACTGTACTTGGGCAATTCCTTACTGTACTTTTGGATTTCCTTACTGTACTTATGTGATTACTAACTGTTCTTGGGTAATTCCTTACTGTATTTGGGTAATTCCTTACTGTACTTGGATAATTCCTTACTGTACTTGGTTAAATCCTTACTGTGTTTGGGCTATTCCTTACTGTTCTTGGGCTATTCCTTACTGTTCTTGGGCAATTCCTTACTTTACCTGGGCAATTACTTACTGTACTCGGGTAATTCCTTTCTGTACCTGGGCTATTCCTTACTGTACTTGGGCCATTCCTTACAGTACTTGGGCAATTCCTTACAGTACTTGGGCAATTCCTTACTGTACTTGGGTTATTCCTTACTGTACTTGGGTAATCCCTTACTGTACTTGGGCAATTCTTTACTGTACTTGGGTTATTCCTTACTGTACTTGGGCTATTACTGTATTTGGGTAATTCCTTACTGTGTTTGGGTAATTCCTTACTGTACTTGGGTTATTCCTTACTGTACTTGGGTAATTCCTTACTGTACTTGGGCAATTCTTTACTGTACTTGGGTTATTCCTTACTGTACTTGGGCTATTACTGTACTTGGGTTATTCCTTACTGTACTTGGGCAATTCCTTACTGTACTTGGGTTATTTCTTACTATGCTTGGGTTATTCCTTACTGTACCTGGGTAATTCCTTACTGTAGTCGTGTAATTCCTTACTGTGTTTGGGTGATTCCTTACTGTACTTGGGCAATTCCTTACTGTACTTGGGCAATTCCTTACTGTACTTGGGTTATTCCTTACTGTACCTGGGCTATTCCTTACTGTACTTGGGCCATTCCTTACTGTACTTGGGTAATTCCTTACTGTACTTGGGCTATTCTTTACTGTACTTGGGCAAGCCCTTACTGTACTTGGGTTATTCCTTACTGTACTTGGGCAATACCTTACTGTACTTGGGCAATTCCTTACAGTACTTGGGCAATTCCTTACAGTACTTGGGCAATTCCTTACTGTACTTGGGTTATTCCTTACTGTACTTGGGTAATCCCTTACTGTACTTGGGCAATTCTTTACTGTACTTGGGTTATTCCTTACTGTACTTGGGCTATTACTGTATTTGGGTAATTCCTTACTGTGTTTGGGTATTCCTTACTGTACTTGGGTTATTCCTTACTGTACTTGGGTAATTCCTTACTGTACTTGGGCAATTCTTTACTGTACTTGGGTTATTCCTTACTGTACTTGGGCTATTACTGTACTTGGGTTATTCCTTACTGTACTTGGGCAATTCCTTACTGTACTTGGGTTATTTCTTACTATGCTTGGGTTATTCCTTACTGTACCTGGGTAATTCCTTACTGTAGTCGTGTAATTCCTTACTGTGTTTGGGTGATTCCTTACTGTACTTGGGCAATTCCTTACTGTACTTGGGCAATTCCTTACTGTACTTGGGTTATTCCTTACTGTACTTGAGTTATTCCTTACTGTACTTGGGTAATTCCTTACTGTACTTGGGTAATTCGTTACTGTGATTGGGCAATTCCTTACTGTACTTGGGTTGCTACTTACTGTACTTGGAGTATTTCTTACTGTATTTGGACAATTTCTTACTGTACTTGGGTTATTCATTACTGTACTTGTGTTATTCCTTACTGTAATTGGGTTTCTTTACTGTACTTGGGTTATTCCTTACTGTACTTGGGTTATTTCTTTCTTTGCTTGGGTTTTTCCTTACTGTACCTGGGTAATTCCTTACTGACTTGGATAATTCCTTACTGTATTTGGTTATTTTTTACTGTTCTTGGGTAATTCCTTACTGTTCTTGGGTAATTCCTTACTGTATTAGGTTATTCCTTACTGTACTTGGATAATTCCTTACTGTACTTGGGTTATTTCTTACTGTACTTGGGCAGTTCCTTTCTGTACTTTGGTTATTCCGTTCTGCACTTGGGTTATTCCTTACTGTACCTGGGTAATTCCTTACTGTAATTGGGTAATTCTTTACTGTGTTTGGCTGATTACTAACTGTTCTTGGTAATTCCTTACTGTATTGGGTAATTCCTTACTGTACTTGGATAATTCCGTACTGTACTTGGTTAAATCCTTACTTGTTTGGGCTATTCCTTACTGTTCTTGGGCAATTCCTTACTTTACCTGGGCAATTACTTACTGTACTCGGGTAATTTCTTACTGTACCTGGGCTATTCCTTACTGTACTTGGGTTATTCCTTACTGTACTTGGGTAATTCCTTACTGTACTTGGGCAATTCCTTACTGTACTTGGGCAATTCCTTACAGTACTTGGGCAATTCCTTACAGTACTTGGGTTATTCCTTACTGTACTTGGGTAATCCATTACTGTACTTGGGCAATTCCTTTCTGTACTTGGGTTATTTCTTACTGTACTTGGGCAATTCCTTACTGTAGCTGGGTTGTTCCTTACTGTACTTGGGTAATTCCTTACTGTGTTTGGGTAATTCCTTACTGTACTTGGGTTATTCTTTACTGTACTTGGGTAATTCCTTACTGTACTTGGGCATTCCTTACTGTACTTGGGTTATTCCTTACTGTACTTGGGTTATTACTGTACTTGGGCAATTTCTAACTGTACTTGGGCAATTCCTTACTGTACGTGGGTAATTCCGTACTGTACTTGTATTATTTCTTACTGTACTTGGACATTTCTTTCTTACTGTACTTGGGTGTATTCCTTACTGTACTTGGGTTATTTCTTACTGTGCTTGGGTTATTCCTACTGTACTTGGGTAATTCCTTACTGTACTTGGATAATTCCTTACTGTATTTGGGTTATTTCTTACTGTACTTGGGTAATTACTAACTGTTCTTGGGTAATTTCTTACTGTACCTGGGTAATTCCTTACTGTACCTGGGTAATTCCTTACTGTACTTAGATAATTCCTTACTGTATTGGGTTATTCCTTACTGTACTTGGGTAATTCCTTACTGTATTTGGGCAGTTCCTTTCTGTACTTTGTTTATTCCGTACTGCACTTGGGTTATTTCTTACTGTGCTTGGGTTATTCCTTACTGTACCTGGGTAATTCCTTACTGTAATTGGGTAAATCCTTACTGTGTTTGGCTGATTCCTTACTGTACTTGGGCAATTCCTTACTGTACTTATGGATTTCCTTACTGTACTTATGTGATTACTAACTGTTCTTGGGTAATTCCTTACTGTACTTGGATAATTCCTTACTGTACTTGGTTAAATCCTTAATGTGTTTGGGCTATTCCTTACTGTTCTTGGGCTATTCCTTACTGTTCTTGGGCAATTCCTTACTTTACCTGGGCAATTACTTACTGTACTCGGGTAATTTCTTACTGTACCTGGGCTATTCCTTACTGTACTTGGGCCATTCCTTACTGTACTTGGGTAATTCCTTACTGTACTGGGCTATATTCTTTACTGTATTTGGGCAAGCCCTTACTGTACTTGGTTATTCCTTACTGTACTGGGCAATACCTTACTGTACTTGGGCAATTCCTTACAGTACTTGGGCAATTCCTTACAGTACTTGGGTTATTCCTTACTGTACTTGGGTAATTCCTTACTGTGTTTGGGTAATTCCTTACTGTACTTGGGTTATTCTTACTGTACTTGGGTAATTCCTTACTGTACTTGGGCAATTCCTTACTGTACTTGGGTTATTACTGCACTTGGGTTATTCCTTACTGTACTTGGGCAATTCCTTACTGTACTTTGGTTATTTCTTACTATGCTTGGGTTATTCCTTACTGTACCTGGGTAATTCCTTACTGTAGTTGTGTAATTCCTTACTGTGTTTGGGTGATTCCTTACTGTACTTGGGTAATTCCTTCTGTACTTGGGCAATTCCTTACTGTACTTGGGTTATTCTTTACTGTACTTGAGTTATTCCTTACTGTACTTGGGTAATTCCTTACTGTACTTGGGTAATTCGTTACTGTGATTGGGCAATTCCTTACTGTACTTGGGTTGCTACTTACTGTACTTGGAGTATTTCTTACTGTATTTGGACTTGGGTAATTCATTACTGTACTTGGGTTATTCCTTACTGTACTTGGGTTATTTCTTTCTTTGCTTGGGTTTTTCCTTACTGTACCTGGTAATTCCTTACTGTACTTGGATAATTCCTTACTGTATTTGGGTTATTTTTTACTGTTCTTGGGTAATTCCTTACTGTTCTTGGGTAATTCCTTACTGTATTAGGTTATTCCTTACTGTACTTGGATAATTCCTTACTGTACTTGGTTTATTTCTTACTGTACTTGGGCAGTTCCTTTCTGTACTTTGGTTTTCCGTTCTGCACTTGGGTTATTTCTTACTGTGCTTGGGTTATTCCTTACTGTACCTGGGTAATTCCTTACTGTAATTGGGTAATTCTTTACAGTGTTTGGCTGATTACTAACTGTTCTTGGTAATTCCTTACGAATTGGGTAATTCCTTACTGTACTTGGATAATTCCGTACTGTACTTGGTTAAATCCTTACTATGTTTGGGCTATTCCTTACTGTTCTTGGCTATTCCTTACTGTTTTTGGGCAATTCCTTACTTACCTGGGCAATTACTTACTGTACTCGGGTAATTTCTTACGGTACCTGGGCTATTCCTTACTGTACTTGGGCCATTCCTTACTGTACTTGGGTAATTCCTTACTGTACTTGGCTATTCTTTACTGTACTTGGGCAAGCCCTTACTGTACTTGGTTTATCCTTATGTATCCTTACTGTACTTGGGCAATTCCTTACTGTACTTGGGCAATTCCTTACAGTACTTGGGCATTCCTTACTTACTTGGTATCCTTACTGTACTTGGGTAATCCATTACTGTACTTGGGCAATTCCTTTCTGTACTTGGGTTATTTCTTACTGTACTTGGGCAATTCCTTACTGTAGCTGGGTTGTTCCTTACTGTACTTGGGTAATTCCTCTGTGTTGGGTAATTCCTTACTGTACTTGGGTTTTCTTTCTGTACTTGGGTAATTCCTTACTGTACTTGGGCAATTCCTTACTGTACTTGGGTTATTCCTTACTGTACTTGGTTATTACTGTACTTGGGTTATTCCTTACTGTACTTGGGCAATTCCTTACTGTACTTGGGTTTTTCTTACTATGCTTGGGTTATTCCTTACTGTACCGGGTAATTCCTTACTTAGTTGTGTAATTCCTTACTGTGTTTTGGGTGATTCCTTACTGTACTTGGTTAATTCCTTACTGTACTTGGGCAATTCCTTACTGTACTTGGGTTATTCCTTACTGTACTTGAGTTATTCCTTACTGTACTTGGGTAATTCCTTACTGTACTTGGGTAATTCGTTACTGTGATTGGGCAATTCTTTACTGTACTTGGGTTGCTACTTACTGTACTTGGGGTATTTCTTACTGTATTTGGACAATTTCTTACTGTACTTGGGTTATTCATTACTGTACTTGTGTTATTCCTTACTGTAATTGGGTTATTCTTTACTGTACTTGGGTTATTCCTTACTGTACTTGGGTTATTTCTTTCTGTGCTTGGGTTATTCCTTACTGTACCTGGGTAAATCCTTACTGTACTTGGATAATTCCTTACTGTATTTGGGTTATTTTTTTACTGTTCTTGGGTAATTCCTTACTGTTCTTGGGTAATTCCTTACTGTATTAGGTTATTCCTTACTGTACTTGGGTGATTCCTTACTGTACTTGGGTGATTCCTTACTATACTTGGGCAATTCCTTTCTGTACTTTGGTTATTCCGTACTGCACTTGGGTTATTTCTTACTGTGCTTGGGTTATTCCTTACTGTACCTGGGTAATTCCTTACTGTGTTTGGGTGATTTCTTACTGTACTTTGGCAATTCCTTACTGTACTTAGGGATTTCCTTACTGTTCTTGGGTAATTCCTTACTGTACTTGGGTAATTCCTTACTGTACTTGGTTAAATCCTTACTGTATTTGGGCTATTTCTTACTGTACTTGGGCAATAACTTACAGTTCTTGGGTAATTCCATACTGTTTTTGGGCAATTCCTTACTGTTCTTGGGTAATTCCTTACTGTTCTTGGGTAATTCCATTCTGTAGCTGGGTAATTCCTTACTGTACTTGCGGTTAATTTCTTACTGCGTTAGGGTTTTTCCTTACAGCGCTTGGGTTATTCCTTACTGCGTTTGGGTGATGATTATTGATTATATGATATTTTTTATTACTACTGTTTATTGGCACAAATAAATGTTGAATATATAAAACACACCATATACCATAGCAAAACATTAATACATAATACCCATATTGCATCATACTAGGGATATCACCCTAATCGTACCCCATAATCCCTTATATTATAAATATATTTATATCGTAATAGGAGATTGCATTGAGTTTTTAGGAGTTACCAATATGGTGGGGGGTATATGATATTACATATAGGAAAGGTGTTATGTATGTGTGTACTATCTCACTATTACCATTTAAATGACCATCAGTAATGTATATAAAGAATAGCACTGACTTATATTAGGTACAACACAAAATATACAAATACATAAACTTACTTACAGAGCTGAGATCCCTATTTCAAAATGAATGGTCAAATGGCAGCTTAAACCACACCCCCTGGGTCTGCTCCATGTGAAGGAAGTGTAATCCAGAAAAAGTTTCTGTCTGCTACACAGATGTGTGATGTGTATTGTAATGGACATATACACCAAGGCTCCTTATATAACATCTCCAGCCTGCAGTGGCATCAGTGAGTAATAAAAGACAAGAAATCCCTGCTCTCTATGGCTAGGAGGACAGAAAGTGAAGTGGATTGTGGTGCGCTTTGGAGAGATATTGACTGCAACACAATATCCTGTGTATAAGATCCTGTTACCACCTGTTGGGAGGACAGATTATTGGACATACAATTTACCTTATTGGATACAAACTCTGAGGCAACAGATAAGTGTACACCAACTTACAAGGACACACACTATACAGCCTGGTCAATATTCAAAGTGATGCACCATAGACAGGACACCCCTGATTGCTGCACATGTTTTGTAGGGAACCTGTTTATGTGCAGTGTCTGCTTGTGCCAGACCACCAGAGTAACCCACTGTGTGCCATGCTACCCATAACCCTTCCATAAAGCAGTGATCTGGTACAAATTGGTGGCAGTGATGCTGGTAATACCATTTATTCTCCCTGTTTTCTTTGTTATATTTGTTCTCTGTATTAAGCTATGGAGGCTGCTACTGATAGTATTGATTTAAATCCCCTGTCCTTGTACCTGCAGATGAAATTCCCCAATTACACTCCGTACTCTACCAGGCCCAATTGCCAAACCATTTTTTAAATCTGACCCATTTGATAGGGTAACTAGGGAGTGGACTGATTGGCTATAACAATTTGAATTGGCAGCCACTGTTAATGGTTGGGATAAAGGTGCTCGCTGGCAAGTCCTTAGCCTTTGCTTATAGTAAAAGCCAGGCAGGTATACCAAGGATTTACTGTAATACTGAAATAAAAAGCAGGTATCAGTTATTAAAAATTGCTCTGAAGCAATTAGATCTGTATAAAGAGTATATAAAGATAAATCCATTTCTTTAGGTAAACTGGGAATGACAAATGTTTGTTTATATGTTAGATTATTAGGGCAATGCTATTATAATAACATGATGCTGTGAGGTATATGCTATTTAGTTTCAACCACACAGTGTGGCAGGATTGCCTAGGTCTACTCTCAGACCTGCAGAATTATCCCATTTGGTTCCTCTGAAAGCTGGTGGCTGTCTGAGTAACAGTTTAAAATATACCTGTGTAAAGATTCTATATCACTATATCTAACACTATCAAAACATACACACACACAGTTTCCATTGTGCACCAACGGCACACTTTTGCTAGTATATATATGGGTTTTTGACGGGGGGCTGTATTTGGGACAGAGGGGGGGGGCTGTATTTAGGACAGAGGGGGCCTGGATTTGGACAGTGGGGGAGAACCCCTGGATTTGGGATAGAGGGGAGACCCTGGATTTGGGACAGAGGGGGGCCCCCTGGATTTGGACAGAGAAGGGACCCTGGATTTGGGGCAGGGGGGATCCTGGATTTGGGACAGAGGGGGACCCTGGATTTGGGACAGAGGGGGTGACCCTGGGATTGGATTTTAGGGGGAGGCTAGATTTGGGACAGAGGGGGGCCCGGATTGGGACAGAGGAGGGACCCTGGATTTGGGACAGATGGGATGCTGGATTTAGGACAGAGGGGGGACTCTGGGTTTGGGGCAGAGGGGGGGCCTGGAGTTTGGACAGAGGAGGTGACCCTGGTTTGGGATAGAGGGGGGGCTGGATTTGGGACAGAGAGGGACCCTGGATTTGGGACAGATGGGGGGCTGGATTTAGGACATAGGGGGGACCCTAGTTTTGGGACAGAGGGGGGACCCTGTATTTGGGACAGAGGGAAACTCTGGATTTGTGACAGGGGTGACTCTGGATTTAGGACAGAGGGGGACTCTAGATTTGGGACACTGAGAGGACAATACATGTACATCAAAAAGATAAAAGCTAACCTGGTAAGGAAATAATTGCATGTACAGGGCAACTGCTTGCAATAAGGGCCTGTGCAGAAATAGAGACTGGTAAAGCACTGAGAGTTTCGACATAAATGTGAGTAAATGTACAACATGTCTCATTTCAGCGAACCGTGCAGCCATCATGACCCTATTCAACATTACGCTTGGAAGGTTCTCATTCATCCATGTCATGGTATATCTGTAATATTCATTCATCCATGTCATGGTATATCTGTTGTATTCAGTTAGATCAACTGGACTTGAAGTTTAGTTCTTGAACAGGTTTCGCTAGTCATCCCGAATGGCTCTCTCAATTCAGAATCTATCATTCAATTATAGGATACTGCAGTTGGCATAGTAATAAGAGACCTGGCAAAATATTTCTATTTCTTTGAGACCTTTCCCATATAACTTGTATCAGTGGGACTGCTTGTGAGGTTCTCATTTATCCAGGTAATGGTATATCTGTTGTATTCAGTTAGATCAACTGGACTTTAAGTTTTGTTCTTGCAGACTTTTCACTAGTCATATTCAATATTCAATAGTGCAGCTTTTTGTCGCTAGAATAACTTGATTTACCAAGAGCCGTATATACTCGAGTATAAGTCGAATTTTTCAGGCTTTAAAATTAGCTGAAAACCTAACCTCGACTTATACTCGGATCAAGTCCTAATTTAGATCCAATTCTGCAATTGCGAATAGTAACCAGTAGGTGGCGCTGTGTTAACCTGCATAGAAAGTTACAGGAGCTAATCTGCCTTTACACTTCCTGCTCCTGTAGTCTGGCTGCTGGACTCACTCAGCACTGTCACTGCTCATGTGGATGCTGTAAATCTGATGGGTCTCCTCAGTTTGGGGCAAAAAAAACTGCTGCTAGTACAGTGCAAATGACAGCTTAAAACTACAACTCTCAGGTGACATTTTTAACTATTGGGGTCAGAGAGTCCTTTACTATATGGGGTCAGAGTGCCCTTTACTATATGGGGGGTCAGAGTGTCCTTTACTATATGGGTGTCAGAGTGCCCTTTACAATATGGGGTTCAGGAGAATTGTAATGATGGTAAGCTTAATTAAAAGTTTACTGAACCTTGCCACTCCACATGTTTAGAACTGTAACTCCCTGCAACAAAGCATGCTGGGAGTTGTATTTTCCAAACATCTGGAGTGCCAGAATTGGAGGTTACAGGTACTGGATTTGGCTATTACTGTATGGGATTCATGTATGGGAATTCTGCTGTCATTTAAAGGGCAACTAAAGCCTAAAACCAACACAGAATCAGCAGTAGTGGTGATAATTTCTACCTCGACTTATACTCGAGTCAATCATTTTTTACAAATTTTTCAGGTAAAAATAGGTACCTCGACTTATATTCGATTATACGGTATATTGAATAGCGCTTGAAGCCCTGCTCGTAACGATTGGCATCTGGGTAAATTATGCTCAAAGTGTCTATTTTTTAGTATTGTGGATGGATAATAAAAAACGTGGTTTTTCTATTACATTTATCTGTCAGGATTCAGGAAGAGCTGTGTTTATGCCTGTCAAAATGTTTACAGGTAACCCATTTGATAAAAAAAGTGGTATAAAGGTGATATCTTATTGGTTAAACTAAGATAGTCATAACAAGCTTTTAGAACATCCCAGTTCCTTTTTCAAGCTGATTAAAATGAAGCTGTGGTGCTCTCTGATATTAATATATTTATACAACATTCAGCTCATACATCAAATAACCAGAAAAAGGAATATCAGTGTGTTTAAAAAAGTCATATAAAGGGGTCTCCAAGGGACAAACAGATAGGGTACAAATACTGTGGATCAAATGGCTGATATAATAATGTAAGTTACTGAAGTGTGAAGTAAAAGGAATTCCAATGTCTCTACAGATGTTTGTTTTTCTGTCTTGGTGCTGACAGTTCTTATCTATATAGTTTGCCATAAATCCAAGGCCCAGGTTCAGTCCCTTCTCCAGAGAGTTGAAAGTTTTCATAATTTTTTTTTCACACCAAACATTCCCCCTGTCCCCCCAGCCCCAACCGCTATGTTAGTATTGTCAGAAAATGGCCAAAACTTTACTTTACTTCCCTCTTCCTCCCTTCCTCCACCGCGCCCAGGAGGGGGAGGAGGGGAGAAGGGCTGCAGTACGCATGCCAAACTTCTCCCGGAGGTCAGACAGGAGGCAGAGTCCCATATGGACTCTGCTATCCTCCTGGTGGGCAGTTTTTGGACTTTGGGGGGGGCTACAGGAGAACCCATATGGAGCTGGGATGTGAGGGTAAGGATTAAACTACACTACACAATGGGGCCAGTAGTGGGGGAAATTATAGTTTTGGGGGTGACGTGCCCTTTAGGACCAAGATTCTTAGATTGTTTAAGGAGTGGTGAGGCTGTTAAAATGGTTCCCTTAAAATGGTTCTCTGTTTTTTAGTGGTGGTGTGTATTTCTCTTTTTCAGGCTTTGTCCAGTTCCCTCCTGCTGGGCATCTAGTGCACTGTATTAAGTACACCACGTTGGATGAAGAGCAGTTGTTATTGGCCATGGTGCTGTATTCCTCTAATGTGCCTGGAATCTGTATTTTGGTCTGAATTAAGATGTGTGGGCAGGTTTTGCATTGTTTTTTGCCAAAGGGATAGGTTCCTTTTTGTTGTATCAAGGCGCTTCTTGTTATAAGTCTTTTTAGAAGTGTGGGTCTGGGAATATGTTTTTGGAGCTTCCTATCCTTATGAGCTGCCAGGATTGTGATTAAGGTTCCTCTCATTATTTTCTTGTTTTTATATTGCTGCCAGTGTATTACAAATTTCTATATGCTTTCCTTGAGTAGCACCAGACAGAAAATGCCTTTTTGCACCTCTGGTTTCATCTGCCAGCTTTGTGTATGTCACCCTCTATTTTAAAGATAGAAAATGGAAATCGGAGGAAGCATGGCAGAAACCCAGATGAGCACAAAGTGTTTTTTTCTACTCTGGCACTCCTTAAGGAAAAGCAAACTAGGAGATAGGAATAATCATCCACCTCTCTACCCTAAGTATTTTATATTAACAATGAAATAAAATCACTAATAGCTGTGTAAGTTCTCATATAAAGATGTATGTTCCAACCCAGGGCATTAATAATTAACAGTACTTTTATCACCACCAGATGTGGATGTGGAGACATCATCCCAGCCAAAGCCCTACAAAGCCTACAGACTCCAGGTCCTAGAACACACATTAAAAAAAAATTGTCCAGGTATGAAAACAACTCCAACCTATGGCAGCTTCTGTTGACAGAAGAGAAGTGTTATTTCTTCCCTACAATCGCTGTACCATTTTTTTCATGATCCGTTCCCCTATTTCTTTAGATAGCCAGTCTGAAACATCTTACATTTTTGCTTGTCAATCAAATCCCTTAGTATCATATACTCTTCTGTTTATTATAGTTTTGCTGTAGCTGGAATGGCAACAGTTGGTATATGGTATGTATTTTATTTCTTATATAGTGCTACATATTCTGCAGAGCTTTACATTATTTACTCAATTTACATCAGACCCTGCCCCAAAGAGCTTACAATCTTAGCACTTTAGTCTTTATGATTGTGGGGGAAACCGAGTGCCTGGAGAAACCCACGGAAGCACAGGGAGAACATACAAACTCCTTGCAGATGTGTCCAAGGGTGGAATCTAACTCAGGACCTCAGCGCTGCAAGGCATCAGTGCTAACCACTAAGCCACCATTCTGCCCCACATGAACTGAATTGTGGGAAATTCTCCCAATGCTGCCTCATTGTGGATACAGAGCATTTTGCCATCATAGCGAGTCAGTTAGTCTGGCAGGGGGTGGGGGACTAAACGTGAGCAAAACAAGTACTGGGTTGAAGTCATGCAGCAACACAAACATCACAGTAAGTGCTGCTTACATGTATTAATTTATAGATTTTAAGTCATTTTTTCAGTGTACAATTCATTTAAGTGCCCTTGACCAATATATTCTCAAAAGGTACAAATAGTAGAAATGTAAACACAGATCTCTTTATGTGAACTAGTGGTATAGGCTAAATACAGAGAGTTTTATTTGATCCACTGCTGGACCATGCTGAGGTCTCATAGGAACTAGATGCAAGGCAGAATGTCTCAGGATACTCGGAGCTTCAGTGGGCCCACAGTCTTTGGAACACAGACCACAATTGTTTAAATGTAGATACAGTGACCAGGGGAAATAAGAAATTGGAAGAATTCAGGAATAAGACAGATATGTAAATGGTAGGAAATTAAAAGATGAAAGTTAAGTGGTCCCCCTTAATGCTTCCTGGTGGGCCCTTGGTCTTTAACTTCATGGTGAGCCTCAGCACCCTCGCCTGACACTACAAAAGGTTTCCAGATCATATGCTGATTAAAGGACAACCTAAATATGTCTACCTATCAGGGCTGCAATAATTGCATTTAACCTGCATTAATTGTCATTCATTCAGTGTTTATTAACTTCTCAGTGACCTGACAACCCAGACAAGGAAGCTTTCTGAACATTTCAGTTACTTTTTCAAGCCGATGAACAAGTTATCTCTGTTACTTTTCAACTGTAATGATATCGGTTTGACATCTTTAACTGCCATGACCAGATAGCCTCGCGTTCCATCCATCTAATGTGTGAAAGCATTGCGCTTACAACTATTGGTGTGTGAATCTGTCACAAAGCAGCCTAAAATAAATGAATTGTTCATCGATTCATTGCATAATTGTAATGAAACACGCAGACACATAACGCTGTGAGCAGTAAAGAGTTGCAGAAATTCTACTCTAATTAAAAAGAAGTTTAATAACTACTGGAGCTGCTTTGTTTAAGATTTGCTGTAAATATAGTGCTGTTAATTAAAGCTTCTACATACAGTTCCTGCTGTGCTGCAAATTAAAATGGTGAAATGTAATGGGGGGGAAATAAGGAGACACATCTACTAAAACCCTTATAGAATACAATTGATACCAGCATGAAATATCCATCGCCCAGATGCATAGAGATTTAATGGGTTAACACAGATGGTTCCAGAAGAATGAAATCTGCCAGGAATTTAAATAGCTATCGAGAAGAAATGATTAGCTCATGATAATTGATTCCTAATTAAACAGCATTCGATATCCTAACCATGTTTCTTACTTTTAATTAGCAACTTTGAACCAAAACTTGGTATATTATTATTTGATGGTTTTTATTTGTTAATATACTTGTATGTACTTTTACATTTTATTATCGTAGTTCTGATTGCTATATATTTACTTTTAGAATTGATAAAAAAAACATACATTCATCAGTTCCCCTTTAATCCTGAAGATTCCATATAGGAGATGTTTTAAAGGAGCTTTAAACACCATTTCCTTACCAAGGTGAGTTTTCAATTAAGGGACACTATACTGAAAAATGACTTTGCGCCTCATCTTAATCTAAATTGAATACATGTAAGTAGCACTTTGATTTGCGTGTGTTGCTGCATGCCTCCAATCCAGCACACTTTTTGTTTAGGAGCAGTATCCCCCCTTCCTCTTTTAACAACTCCCACTTCCATCCGACCTGACTTTTCCCCACAAACCAACTGTCAAGTCTGCACACAGCATCAGCATTCCAATTGCAAAACTCTGGCACCATTCCAGCTATAGTACAACTACTCACAGAAGAATAGTTTTTTGAGATCAGGAACTTGATTGACAGCTGAAATACAGTATAAGAATTTTAGATTGGATATCTAAAGAATAGGGGGCAGATCAACAAAAAAAATTATACAGTGTGGTTTGGGAAGAATATAGTTTCAAGGTATGGTCAAACTCTGAAGGCTGGTACAGCATGCAATTTTGCATGCAAACAGCAATAACGAGAGGGCGACTGCACTATAACCGCCCCACACTGCATTATAACCGTACATGTAGGCCACTTGGTTGGGTATCGTTTATTGATCCACCAGTCATATCACTAATGGTGCCCGAGCAAAAAGCCATACACACATACGATTATCGTTCATGGGAGCTCATTCATCGCCTGTCAAAATCTCACGTCTGTACTGTTGTACAAAACTATTCTTAATTCAAACCCCCATGGTGTAAGGAATTTCAATTTAAAGGGATAGAATCACCAACAAACAATCATGACAAGAAACTTACACAAGAATGCCGTAGCAACATTTTTTGTAAAAAAAAAAAAAAAAAGAATTAAAATTCGATTTTGGGGTTATCTAATATACAGCATTGAAAATACTTACTATTATCAATGTTTTGCTACATCCTGCTGCTGCTGTAGTTCCCTTTAAAACGTTTTGTTTGCCCCCTGCACTGCTTCAACATACCTCTGAGGCTGGCATATTCCTAATTATATGTGAAACCAGTATATATGTCACCACACCATGGCTTACATAAAGTAATCTGCACTCAATGTGTCCTAGTAAACAAATACTACGATTTGATAGGACCAATGCAGTTAGATTGATGAAGACAACTGAAAGACATTGCTCGGTGTTACAAGAAGGCAGGATTGCACAACGGGATGAAACAGGCAACTTTCAAAAAAAAAAGGAAGGTGGTCTCATAGATGTAATGCAATCAAAGTAGCATATAGATGCTAAAATAAAATATTTTTTAACTGATCACAAGTGGCCATTACAGTAGACAGCAGAGAATGCAAATTACGATATTGCAACACCCATTAGGCATTTTTTATGTAAAAAGTCAATTTAGCTCCACACGAAAGCTGCTGAACATAGTGCTATGAATAGCTATGTGCTTGCAGCAATGGATTGTGGTTTATAATCCTATGGTTCTTTTTCAGTACAGTTGCTGCTGGCCCACCTTAAAGGGAACACAGCATGTCAGTTTGTGTTTTTTTTTTTTTCATAGCCACAAGGCAATTCCTGTTATGAAAACGTGATAACAAGTTTTCCACCAGCTACCACCAAGACTTCATGGACAAAACCATCCCCCATTTCTTTTCTCATTAAAATGTATTAAACATATATCATCTATGCCCTTTGTTATTGTAAAAATAAGCAGGGTTATTCATAAAAGTTCTTATTGTTAAAAATGGTGCTAATTTTGCCCCCAACTAATCAGATGTTAGCTTTCAAATGTTAATAAGATCTGATTGGTTGGGGCAAAATTAGCACCATTTTAACAATAAGAACTTTTATTGAATCCCGATGGTTTGTTAAATATTGTTTCATTGTGTTTTGTATGTAACGCTAATGACATGTCAACACACACAAAGTCATTTCTGTATGGGAACTGAAATCAAAGGTAAAGACTTCTAATTAAATTACTCTGAATAATTGTAGTATATTATTAGTTATTATGATTTCAAGAAATGATCCTAGATTGAAACTTACGGCACCACATTTACAATTTAAGTTTTTTTTTGTATCAGCCATATATGCATTTAGCTAGCTATGTGTGTCTCCCTTTGTGGGTCTCTGATGAAGCGGCAGGAACGCCGGGAAACGCTGGTTTGGTTGCACCTTTGTGATGCTTTTACAGCTTTGATTGATGTTTTACATATGGTTGAAATAAAGTTTTAATGACACCACACCTACCAAGCCTGAGTCCTAATTCCGGAGCGGTCTGCTCCCTGATGTTCGCTCTTCGTACTATTGTGTCGGTGAGGCAATGTGTGTAAGTAAAATAAAAATGTGTAACATAAACGCGTTAATATAATGCGCTGGGTGTCTCCAATCAGAAAGCCTCTTGCATAATGAGCTATCTATATTGCTGAATTGGCTAGCACCGCAGAGCCCAGAATAGCGATTTAGTAATTAAATGAACATCAATTACAGTAGTTTTAGTTTGTGGGCCCTGTTCCAGGTCAGACTCAGCCCCACTGCTTTCTCTGGTATTAAATGAGACAATCCACTGACACAGAGAACAAGCCTGCAGAACCTGCACAATCATTTTCCTGACTGTTTTACTAATCTGATCAGTACTTAGTTCCACCTTCAGAATGAATCAAAGTCACGACATTCCCCACCATGGAAACCTCATTATTCATAGTGACTCAAATATTTAGGGGCATATTTATTAAGGTTTGTTAACTTCTTTTCATTAAGTTTGGCCATTTAGACTCCCCAAGTCTGAGAGGCAAAAAGTGGCCATATATTTAGACTGGGTCACCTTTGCTTGCAGCTATTTCCTCTTTTCGACACAATACAGGCACAATGAATATGGCGACATTGCATTAAGTCCGGTTCCACAGCGAAAAGAGAAGATATTACAGCAAAAATGATTGGCTTTATAATAACTGCAATAGTGAAAATAGTGATCCTTTATAAATATTCACTTTAGGCTACGTTCACACTAGAAACTGACAGAAACGCACAGCATGTGTTTCTGTCAGTTTAACCATTTTTTCACAATGTGTATTGAATAGATTTTTTAAACGGACTGGAATGGAACGGATTGTAACGCAGCAGTGTGGAACGATATTATGAAATCCTATGGGTTTTTACTGTCTGTCCTTTTTTTTTAAGCGCACTGCCGTTTGAAAAACGATACAACTGATGTAGTGTGAACAAGCCCTTAGTGGGCTTTTCTGCAGCCAAAGACTATAGAGTCAAAACACACAACAAGGCTAAAAATAATTAGAGGCTTTAGGTACCTTTAATATTTTTTTTAAAAATTTTTTTGGTTATTATCAAAGGACAACACTGTAAAAATGATCTTTTAAAATTGAAAACTTCTGGTGGCAGGTAGGTAGGGTTCCTTGAGGAGCACCAACACCATCCAGTTTACATGCACTATAGTTCTCCTTTAATCATAATGGCTTTCCCATGTTTTTTTTGTTATTTTTCAATTAAAGATTTGCGTTAAACTTGATTTGGACAAGTAAGACTTATGTATAGACACATGCTGAGTTTGTAGAAATTTATATTACTGAATAATGGGGCCCTATTTAAAAACGTGTGTTATCGTACATTTACGCCGAATGTTCGTTAATAACGAAAGTTCGATCATAGAATACCATGTGGTAGTAAAGTACTGCAATGGTATTCTAGGGAGTAAATCTAGGATTGCGGTATCATAGACTAACGATTGGTATTGGTAATTTACGATAACGATAGTAAATTATGAGGCTAACCAATCATTAAAGGTGGCGATATCTCTAAAAGCTATACAGGCCTTTATAAACATGGCCAATGTGTTCACTGCTATAAAATTTGATCTGACCTGCTGTGACATGGAGAATCACATCTGGATGTTACTACATTACTTGTTAGGTGCTACAGGATCACGCCTACAAAATGATTCTACGGTATACATGACGCTGTCTTTACTTCAATATATATTGTACATACTGTGGTACATACTGAGTATAGAAAACCTGACAAAGCCGACTTCTATGAGAAACAATGAAAAGGAAGGAAACTTGTGTTTTTGAGCTGCAATATCTTGGGATGCCTCTGGCAATAAGGAATTTATAAAGCTCAAAAAATCGTTAGTGGTTTTTTATCCTCTTATTGGAAAGCCAGAAAATTGTACCTTGGTAAGATGTCTCTTTATGTCTTTGTCAGTCATTTTCTCAGTAAGACGGGCAGGCAGCAGGAGACTTAAGGGAATAATTCTCTAAAGTGGCCATGAACACCATTATAGCTGTTGTTGTATGCAGGGATTCGTCCGAGGCGATACAAGCAGAGTTTTTTCTCTAGAAGATGTGCCAAGTTATTTTAGAGCCTCGCGTTAATGTGGCTTAAAGGGGAATGAAAGGCTGAATTTTGAGTTACAGTAAATTTGTAAAAAGTGCTGCCCTCTTGACTTTTCTAATAAACTTAATTTTTTTGCAGTGTTTTAGAGATGTTTAATGTCTTTCCCAGCACTGTAAAGGAGGCAGCCCAGGAGGTAAGGTACTTTATAATAAGTAATCGTGTTGCTTATTTTAATGCGCATGAAGGCATGGGGGATTTTTTTTCTACAACATAACTCAGGATTTATAATGCAAGCAGAAAAGTTGTTTGATATGGACTATGGAGGCATTGTTTATGATTATAATTCCATCCTGCTCAGTGTCCATCCTGGCCCACAGGGTTACAGGGAATCCCCTGGTGGCCCACTGACCATTTGCTCAAGAAACAGACAAAACAGCTAAATTTAAATACAGAGCTAAAGGGACAGTAAGCATGCAACAAGCATAAAACACATAGGAGACATTAGGAGTAAATAGATAAATGTACATAAAGTGATAAAGATATGAATAGAAGGTGGGCCCTTTAAACTTGTCCTTGTTGGTTCCCTGGTCTCCACATTTCCTGGTGTGCCCCAATGCCCCCAGTCCACACTGCTGCTCCTGCTCACCTGATATAGTCAAATTAAGGACAATTGTACTCACCTAACCCTCGCTCCTCTTCCTCCATGCAGCATAGTACCCAGGGTGAGGACCTAAATCGTCATTCCATTCCTCCACTCTTCCTGCTTCAGTGACAGATTGAGATTGCAGTCATAGGAAGATGTCCTCGCAAGGAGGCGTGTCTTCCAATTGGCTGTCCCCGCGCTGTCACTGACAGTAGAAGAGAGGTGGAACAGTGCGGATCGCTGAAGCAGATTTGCGTAAGTAGTGCAGGAGTTAGGGAAAGTGCCCAGGGTGAGGACTTAGAGCGATTTTAGGTCCTCACTCTGGTACTATGCTGCAGTGGATCAGGGAAAAGGTGAGTATATCTGTGGGGAAAAGAAAGTGTTAAAAATGAAGCAGAGGCCTTTTCTGTATTAACAATGAAAAGTTCATGAATTGTAACAGTGAGCGAGCTAGAGTCCCAATAATCAATGGAACACTAATGTCACATAAGAAGGGCATCAGATAAAAGGAGTACAGGATAGACATAGAATATAAATTGCTGTGAGCTAAACAGAAGTAAACATTGATTTGAGATAAGAAAAAGAAGAGAATTTGTAGTACTTTAGACTTAATGCCATTTAAATCTAGATAATGGGGAATGAATAATCATAACAAGGAAAAGTAAACATGCAGGAAGTGTCCTAATGAATATTGCAATATAATTATTTTTTGTAATGTTTTTGCTAATATTTACCCTTTCCCCTGCTTTGGTGGCACACTTAAAAGCTAATAAATGATACACAATACTTCTGCAATGAGAAGGCCCTTCCCGCCCATCCCAAGCCCGAGCGAAGCCGGCGCCCCGCCCGCCCAAAGCCAAGCGCCCAAGCAGCCCCGCCAAGCCCCCCCATCCAAGCCGCGCAGCTCCGCAAGCCCCCCAAGAAAGCCCCCCCCGCAAGCGCCCCGCCCTCGCCAACCGCCCCAAGCTCCCCGCGCCGCAAGCGCCATCCCCCGCGCCGCCCCTCCCCCAGCCGCCCCTGAGAAGCCCCAAGCCCGCATGCCCCCCGCAAGCATGAGAATCCGCGCCCGCCCCAAGCCCCCCCCAAGCCGGCCCCCCCCCCCCCGCGCGCCCCCCCCTAGCCGCAAAGCCCGCTAAGCAGCCCCGCCCCAATCGCCAATCAGCCCGCCAACCCCTCCCCCCCATCTCCGCAAAGCATCCCACCGCCACACCCCCCCCCCCCCCCCCAGCCGCCCCCGCGCCAAGCACCGCCAATCTCGCTGCCCCCGCGCCTCCAAGCCGCCAATCCCCCCGCAGAAGAAATCCAAGCAGCTCGCCCCTAAGCGCCCGCGCCAGCTGCCCAGCCAGCGCTTACTCCACGTCACCGGCGCCAGCGGTCGGGCGCGTCCGCCCCCCAACCCACAGTAATCTCTATCCGCGCTCTCAGTCACATAATTCCCACTTCACTCTCAATGCCTCCCTAATCCCTCTATTAATCAATCAGTCATCAAGAAATCCACCCGCTCCATAAGTGCTCCGCCCCACCCACCCTCCCTATAATTCGTTCTTCCTCTTCCACCTCTCCCTCCACTCATCAGCCCAATTCACCAACTTCCAATCTTAATCGTCCCTCGCTCCTCCTTATCTCATCCAAACCTAATCATATCCCCTCACTTCGATCCTCTCTCCATCAATCCTCTCCCCCATCTAATCTAATCCATCTGTCCATCGTCCCTCTCCAAATCCTATAATCACTCA
>JAACNH010005212.1:0-21068 GCA_019447015.1 Hymenochirus boettgeri | reverse complement strand
CGTTGGGTGTAGCTCTTGCGTTGGGGGTTGTTCCTCGCCCATAAATCTAGCGTGTGTACAAGGCTTTAGCTCTCTATTGTTGTTCATATCAAAGGCATAAGGATAGGTACACACTGGCAAATTTTTTGCCCTGACGGTCACTTGTGGAGATAACCGCCCGATCCAGCGAACAATGACATTGGGCGACTGCCACACACAGACGATTTTTCGGCCAGACTGACCAATATACGATAATACTATGATCTTCCTCTGATCAGCTTTGTTTATCTAATAGAACTGCAACAGGAGCTGGAATTCCTGAGGTTCAGGAAGAGTATATAAAGGTGAACAGAAGACCTGAAGAAGGAGTTCCTGCACGCCCAGGAGGAGGTTGAAACCATACAGAGTATCCCACTGGTTATTGGCCAGTTCCTGGAGGCGGTTGATCAGAATACGGCCATCGTGGGATCGACTACAGGTTATTACTCCAGCATTGGGAAACCTTTGTTTATTTATTCATGTCAGTATCGATGGTCAGTTTGGGAACTTGCTAGAAGGGTTTGTACGGGATTGTGTTTTTAAAGCAAAACCACACACTTCATTTTTCAGACACTTACTGTTTATGTGAATATTGCTGCTGTGATAGTGTTTTGGGGTGGGATGGAGTTTCTCTCCTGGGATAAAGGCTTGCTGACAATTCAGTGACATAACTGATGAAGCCAGCGGTGGGGGGACTAAGGCCTGCCTTTATTCATTTTTTAATCATCATTTATTGTCTTTGTATTAAGGCTTTGGTGTTTTCTTTAAAACATCTGTTTTTATCTTTCCGTTCTCTAGGATCTAATTACTATGTCAGAATACTGAGCACCATTGACCGTGAGCTTTGAAGCCCAACGCCTCTGTAGCTCTTCACAAGCACAGTAATGCTCTGGTGGATGTTCTGCCCCCTGAGGCTGACAGCAGTATCATGATGTTAACCTCAGGTAACAGACTGATTGGCTGCTCTCTCATTGGTAGCCTGTAAACTTGGATGTCCCTGAATTCAGAATTCTACTTTTGTTTCATGGTCAGTTCCGACACTATTATTATTACTGCATGATATGTGTATGTGTATTTAGATCACTATAAAAACCTTCAAAGTAGACACACTTTAAGAAATAAATTCTATCTCCACCCTAAAAACCCCCCAACAGGGGTTAGATTCCCTAAAAAAGCAGCAAAACATACTTGCAGCCCTTCACTCCACGGTATGTCCTTTTACCCTCTGCTGGAAGTTGCAAACAGGGTCGGCACAGCAGCAGTGTCTGTGATTGGCTGAGAGGAGCCAATCACAGATGCGGCTGGCAGCAATGCAGAGCACTGGGGGAATGAAGGGCTGTCAGTATGTTTGTGCTGTTTAATTTTAGAAATCAAACGTGGCTGTTGGGGGGGTGGCAGGGGTTGCCCTACGTACAGAAAAAACTTTAATGCTAGGTGGAAGGACATCGATGGAGGGATCCAGACTGTGTGTGTGTGTGGGGAGGTGCATGCCACTCCCAGAGGACAAGGAGAAGGCAGAAACCTTTTGACAGGAAGACACCTCCTACTCTTCCTGGACTTTGAACAAGCACTGCAGGAGAACCATAAGGAGCAGAGATGCAAGTAGTGGGTTAAAGGGTATCTACAACAAGATCCCACTACTTTTTCGGATTTTAATTGAGCTGTAGATCCTGAGAAATCATCATTTTAATCACAGCATTTACAGGTAAAGACCTGTCACTCCAGAAGCAGAAATTATAATGTGTCCCATCCTGACCTCTTACTAGGATCTTTGGCTGTCTGCCAGCCACTTTCTGTAATAATTATGAGAATCAGCAGAGAAAAGAAGCAGGGGAGGAAGGAGATGTGTAAGCAGAGCAGGTCCATGGTGAGGATGGGCAGAACGTATGTGTCGCAGAAACTACAAGGAGGCAGTGAGTAAGGGGGGTGGGGGCAATGAGGAAAGACTCACTAAACATTATTAATTTAATGACAAAGCAAGACAAGATAAATATGTGAGTACCACCATTTTACTTTTCACATTGGAGTTTACATAATGTAAAGTGTTTGAGTGAGTATAGTGACCCTTAAATTTTAGTTTGGGGGGGTAGACATGCCCTTTCATATAAATTATTATTAAGGCATTGCTAGGTGTCTTGTCTACCACATGCATTGGTAAAAAAAGTTTGGTCATTGGTTATTATCTAGCATGCCATAATATTCACACTAATCCGTTTCTGTGCAGTGTGTTTTGGAAATGCATTGCTGCGTTCCAGTTTAGTGCAAGAAGACGCTTAGGGGGAGATTCAAATATGGCTTTTCCGTCTAAAACCCACGTTAACCCCAAAAAAATTCGGGTTAAGATGGGTTTTAGACGGAATTTAGAGCACAGCGCCATTTCCAAATGTTTTGGAAACAGGCCTGTGTGCAACGATCCAAAGACCCTGCCGTTAAGGTTTGCGCTACTAGTGAGTGTGAAACTTAACAGTAAAGGTTTGGGAGCGTTAAGGTTGCGTTACTTACCTTAGCGCTGATCCGCGATGCAATAACTGACGTAATCTCGTTTACGTCAGTTATGTATCGCGGATCGGGCTAAGGTAAGTAACGCGGCGTGGGAGTGGGATATTGGATCTCCCAGTTAGTCTATGAATGCAAAAAAAACCGCACTAAAATGCACGCGTGCCAACGCACATTATGATTAAAACTGCATTCAAAAAGTGGTGCAATTGCAGTGTTTTGTATTTTGCAGAGTGAACATAGCCTAAGCAAGACTGGGATTATTTGTCTATTGGCTCTACACCTTTCTTCTTTTTTCTCTGCACAGATCAGAAGCCAGATGTGCTTTACTCTGACATTGGTGGAATGGATATCCAGAAGCAGGAAGTGAGGGAGGCAGTAGAAATGCCACTAACACACTTTGAGCTCTAAACAGGTGAGGGGTGGAGGGTCCTTGCTGAGGACCCTTGCTTTAGCATCAGTGGGATACTAGAGATCTTGGGTTCCTGACAGCAACTGACCTAATACCAATTGCTCTGACTTCTTTTTTTCTTTAGATTGGGATTGATCCTCCTAGAGGAGTGTTGATGTACGGACCCCCTGGGTGTGGAAAGACATGTTGGACAAGCTGTGGCTCATCACATACAGGTAAGCAGGAGAGGTTGCAAGATGCAGGGCTGATCTTCTTTTATGGAGTTTGGGTTGTTTAACTTTATAAAGTCCCTTCCCAAGACTCTTCTACTCCTGCTGGTGTTAGCCTTTTAAACTATGATGGACCTTTGGCTAAATTTCCTCACCAATTCCTTGAATATGCCCACAGCTTGCATTTATCCGCGTGGTTGGTTCGGAATTCGTTCAGAAGTATTTGGGCGAGGGTCCTCGCATGGTGCGTGATGTCTTCCGCCTTGCGAAGGAGAATGCCCCTGCATCATCTTTATTGATGAGATTGATGCCATTGCTACGAAACGGTGTTTGATGCCCAGACTGGAGGTGAGTGTTTTATTATATAAACCATTTATCCTCATTGCCACGTTCACAGTTTACATTACGCATGGGTGTGATTTATTTCCACTAAATTCCACCCACATACAAAGCTACATCTGTAACTAAGGCCCTTTAAACCTATATCCACAGCACCATCTGGTCTATTATGGTCAGGCATTCACAATACAGTCCAAGTCACTCCAGCACACAGCTGTCTGCCAGACAATTAATAGGTGCAATCCTCCTGCCCTACTCCCAGAGCCAAGGAACTCCAGTGTTCTCAACATTCAGTCATTCACAATCAGCTGCAAATTGCTGACATTGAAGATGTTTCTTTAGAATTCCCAGGCAATCAAATCATACTGATTTGAAACTAAATATTGTTACACAGCCTCAGACAGGGGTGTATTGTTTTAAGTTCGAGAGAGGCAACCGGGTTACAGACTAACTTGTTATGTCAAATACAATTGCAACCTCCCCTTTGATGTGTGGGCTGCTACGTAAGATGGTGACTTGTGGGCCAACAACCACGTATGATTGATTGCACAATATATGAACACATCTATCATAGCAAGTACAATAAACTGGAAAGACCAAATCTAAGGAAAATTATTCCCAGCATTTGTCTCATTCAGAGTAAGAACTGAGATTTCACATCTACACCAGTTAATGGAACACGCTCAGAATATCTTTGATCAGGAGGAGAGAGAAGGGAGAATAAAGAACTCCCTGTACAGGTTGCAGATTTACATCTGGTTTATGATTGGGTAGGAAGAGGCTATTGCGTCGCTTTTCCCCACAATGCAACAGTTAAGAAAGTAAAAGACACAGCAGTCTGTTAATAACAGTTCTAGAATCCATTTATACACACTAACGTTTTAGCTTTCCTTCCCCTATAAGATTGTATCCCATGTGTGTAACATTGTTACATGTACATAACAGATGGTGGGGATTAGATTCCTGTGACAATTGTAAACGGAAACTTTATTTGGTTCTGCAGCGGATCGTGAGGTTCAGAGAATTCTATGGAGCTCCAACCAGATGGATGGATTTGATCAGAACGTCAATGTGAAGGTGAGAATGCGTCTCTGGTAGGGACCATCCTACTATTTGAAAAATCAATTAAAATGAGAATATTTGTTTCTTTCCTGGTACAAAAATCATACAGGAAAAATTTACTCACCCCAACAATTTACTTTATTAAAAACACTCAGACCTTCAGCTAAAGTATTTTTTTCAGCACCAACCCATGCATGGGGACTGGCAGGAAAGGTACATTTCCATTAATTTTACACCAACCATGATTGGGACTGGCAGGAAAGGTACATTTCCATTAATTTTACACCAACCCATGCATGGGACTGGCAGGAAAGGTCAATTTCCGTAATTTTACACCAACTCATACATGGGACTGGCAGGAGGAAGGTCCATTTCCATTAATTTTCACCAACCCGCATTGGGACTGGCAGGAAAAGTAAATTTCCATTAATTTTACCCCAACCCATGCATTGGGAGGCTGGCAGGAAAGGTACATTTCCGTTAATTTACACCAACCCATGCATTGGGACTTGCAGGAAAGATGCATTTCTGTTAATTTTACACCAACCCATGCATTGGGACTTGCAGAGGAAAGATGCATTTCTGTTAATTTTACACCAACCCATGCATTGGGACTTGCAGGAAAGATGCATTTCTGTTACTTTTACACACAACCCATGCATTTGAGGCTTGCAGTAAAGGTTATGTTCCCACCTCAATTTATTTAAAGGAATAGTTTACTCCCAAAGTGAACTATTCCTTTTTATGTATTGATTGAAGCCCTGTAGGGTAAGGAGCTTTGCCTTACCTCCCGTTCTTCAATCAATGGTGGTGGTTCGCGTAAAAGTTACGTTTCTTGAATCTTCGTTCCTGGATCCTGAGTATTGAAGAACAGGAGGTAAGGCATAGCTCCTTAACCTCCGGGCTTCAATCAATATATATCCCAACACTTTGGGAGTGAACTATTCCTTTAAAATTTCCTGTCCATTGTAATTTGGTTTTGAAATATTTCGTTTTTCTTCTCTGGTTCTCTTTACGGTTCTAATTGCGATATTTCCTTTCAACTCACAGTCCAAAGGATGATTGAGTTTCTCTATGAGGTTGATTTTAGCTATTGCAGGAAACTGTTAAAGCCTTTTTTCCCAATATGGTAAGATTTTTAGTTGTATAGTTTCTTATGTCCTTTCTTTGCACGGTTCTTCATTACCTCCTTTTAGGTGATCATGGTACCAACAGAGCAGATACATTAGATCCAGCGCTTCTGGCCCTGGGCGTCTTGATAGGAAGATTGAATTTCCCTTGCCTGACCGTAGGCAGAAAACGCCTCATTTTCTCAACGATTCTAGCAAGATGAACTTGTCTGAGGAAGTGGAATGGAAGAAGACTGTATCCTTTTATATCTTGTGTTTAGTTTAAAGGACAACGCCACCCTCATAAGAACATCTTTTAGAAAGAATGGCCTCTTTAAAATATGTTGATATATCATAGTTTGTCCTATGAATTCATTACTGTGTGCCTGCTATGCTTCTGGATGCCTCATGGAACTGAGCAATTTAGAAACCTGTACTGAGCCTGTACTGAGCCTGGGCATGCTCAGAAGAGACAGACAGGGGATGAACATTCAGTCATGGCTGTGATATCAACTGTCAAATCCATAACTGACAGTTACTAACTGGAAGAACAGGAAGCAGGAACAGGGGAAAAAGGACATTGTGCAGGATTTCAGGTTACACTTTTATATATTTCACATTTCAAAAATTACCGTTTAGGGTTTTGGGGGGGTGATTTACCTGTATGTAAGTTTTCATTTGGGGCTGGACTTGCCCTTTAAAAGCTGTTACACATTAATGGCACTAGAGGTCACTATAGTCCATTTATCACCAATTAGGTTTTTACAGTTTGATTGTTTTGGTTGAAACATGTTTCTGTGTTAGAGAGATAGATGATCACAACTATGTGAGTATGAAAGGAGTGTGGTAATGTAGTAATGAATGATTGTAAATGTAAACTAGGGTTTGTTTATATATGCAAGGCTTAGCGTGTAAATGAAGCAATAGAAGTGAGCAAGGAGATTGGACATAGAGCTTGGGTAATTTTGTGTAACTGTCCTAAGGTTTTTTGCACGTTTGCCACATCTCTATCTCTTGTTGAGTTAGGTGTGTTACTTAATGTCCCTCTGTTGTAAGGGGGAGATAGGGTAGAGGTAAAATCTGGCATCGGCTTCTATTACTGGATTCCTTGAATCGCTCCCCAGAGTTCGCGTCCTGATAAGATCCTGGAGCCGACATTAATTCCATCTGCCAAGAGGGAGGTACAGGTTGCACCTTAGGGCGGACTGTTACACGTGATTGGCTAAAGAGAGCTCGGCTTATTTCATTGGATGCCTCTATGTATATCAGATCTGTTGAGCATCAGAAAACATTCCTGCCTGGGGGGTTGTGATTTTGCTGTTGCTATACATATAGAAGCAGAACAATATTATAAAGGGTATGTTGTAACCTCCTCCTAGAAAGCTTTGTGGGCAATTTATCTGACTAATCAGTTCGGTGTGACCCTTGCAGCCTTCAGTACACTATAATATAGGGAATTGCCATTGGTCAGACCACGGTTACCTACATACTTTGGGGTTTGTGGCATCATTATGGTAAGTATGTCCCTGATTTGAATTTGTGGTCATCCCAAGGTTAGCCACGTCTATCCAGTTTGCAGACGTTTTACGTTGTGACCGATATTTGTTTTCCAGGGCGGGCTGTGGCTGTGCGGGAGAGAACAGATACATCGTGTTAGCCAAGGACTTTGAGAAAGCTTATAAAACCGTTATCAAGAAGGACGAACAGGAACACGAGTTTTAAATAAGCTGCACCTCCACTCGTGGGCTGTTCCCCCATCTGATCTTTGTACTTACAGCTTCCCCAAGTACAGTGTAACAATGAGTTCAATTAAAAGTCTTTGGCCAGTTCATTTTGTATGATTCTAATTTCTGTATAGTTGTTCCTGGATTTCCATATCCAGGTATGGAAAGACCAAATGCATGTGTCTGCATTAAAGTAATATAACCATTTAACATATGTAGGGAAAGTGCCTGCAGGTCTCCTTCCTTCTCTTGCTACCCAGGTAATGCACATGGTACTCGGTATGTCAATGTTTTGTACAGTAGTGCAGACATGTAATGTATGTTACTCTTGCAATGATCTTAGGCACCATAGGGGTGATGCAATACAGAGTAAAACCCACACTATCCAATGTACCGTATATACTTGAGTATAAGCAGAGGTTTTCAGGATTTAAAAATAGCCTGAAAACTGAACCTCTGCTTATACTGGGTCAAGTCTTACCTTCCAAATGTGGCCGCAGCAAGTCAGGAGAGCCGTCGGGAAGGAACATAGGTAAGGAAGGAGGTCTGTGCAGGTCAGTGTGCAGGTAAGGTTTGGGGTCTTATGGGTAAGAGGTGGGCAGGAGAATTGTGGATTATGTTGCTAAGTTTTATTTCTGTAAATGTTTATTAAACTGCCACTCCACATGTTAGAAAATACAATGCCCAGCTATCAAAGCATGCTGGGAGTTTGTAGTTTCCAAACCTCTGGATGCCAAGGAAAGACAGATGTTTGAAAGGGGCAAAAAATGCCTCAAAACAATACAGAATCAGGAGGATGGTATCTTATTGTTGAAAAGATTGCCTTCTGATTCTGTTGTTTTGTGGCTTAGTTGCCCTTTAAATGGACATAAGAATCCCATACAGTAATAGCCTAAAAATAAGAGACTCGAGGTACCTCTAGGCGTTCAATCCCTTCTGGCCACCTCAATGCCAGATACAACACTCAAGAATAAAGAAAGTAGGGCTGTCCAGTCGTTTCTCCTTTGCAAGGGTAATCCCTCTTATTGCAGTACACAAATACACACAACGTTTCGGCCGCTAGGCCTTTATCAAGTGTTGATAAAGGCCTAGCGGCCAAACGTCATGTGTATTTGTGTACTGCAATAAAGAGGGATTACCCCTTGCAAAGAGAGAAACGACTGGACAGCCCTACTTTCTTTATTCTTGAGTAATAGCCTAATCCAGTATGGCTATTACTGTATGGGACCACTGTATGGAATTCTGCTGTCCATTTAAAGGGCAACTAAAGCCTCAAAAACAACACTGAATCAGAAGGCAGTAGTGTCATTCTACCCTCGACTTCAAACAATTCGAACTCTACTCTCGAACTCGACTCAAGTCAATCAGTTTTTATTCGTTTTTACAGGTAAATAGGTACCTCGACTTATACTCGAATCGACTTATATAGTAACTTGTGTTACTCTTGGAATGATCTCGGGCACTATAGGGGTTATGCAAATAAACGGTACAATCGACCAATGAGCGTAAAATCCACACTATCCAATGTAATATCGTTCCCATTGCTTTTTACACTTTTTTGCATTTCTAAAAATGTTTGCAATAAACTAACAGGGCTATGCCATCTCTCCTGTGACCACTTGCTGGGTGCATTACAATCATGGCTTTAATGAGTCATTAACTACCATTAAAAGTGTTGCTCCCTCTATTGGCTTATCACTTGCGGCTGCTGTATGTTTTTCTTTTGCCCGCCCTGTATGGGTTCTTTTATAGGGACAATAAATGTTTTTG
The DNA here is from genome assembly GCA_019447015.1 of Hymenochirus boettgeri. Taxonomy (NCBI): domain Eukaryota; kingdom Metazoa; phylum Chordata; class Amphibia; order Anura; family Pipidae; genus Hymenochirus; species Hymenochirus boettgeri. Next base: position 11,929 of record JAACNH010005212.1, on the reverse strand, counting down.
TTCTCTGAACATGTTTTAATGGGGTTTTAATTCATTCACTAGGCTGGCTGGATATTGGATCTGTGTTGTTTTTTGTGAGTCTAAGTCGTGTGCTGATTTACAGTGAAACTCTCGTCCCTGTTATGAAGAGTTAACAATCAAGTGTCAGTTCCAATTGGATAAAGGTCATAGGCCGAACCTCCTTGGTTTTAATCTAGTATAGTTCATCACATCTGTCTGTTCATATTGTAGACTTGTAGTTCGACATCCAAGACCTGTACTAGGTTATATTCAGACGAGCGCTGTTTCAGTTTATCTGGTAACTGCTGCAGAGTGGTCGCTATTGATAAAATGCGATGGTTTCCTGATGATAAACATCCAAGTCCACCAGGAAAACAGCTTGATGGACATGGCCCTATGTCTTTTATGTACAGTTTATTTATTATAAATTGCAACGCAGCGCTGTACAATAACAAAATACAATAGCATACAAGGGGGATAAATACATAGTTTAATACATCTATTTATATAATTTATATAAGTGCTAGAGCTTTGCCACAAGAGGTAAGGAGGTCCCTGCCCCGAAGAGCTTACAATCTAGTCCCATTTCACTGAGTGGGAATGGAGGGGGGATCTTATTTCTACCAAACTGCAGATCTTTGAAATCTCATTCCATTATAAAGGTGGGAACTCGTGTCTTTATTGGATCCACTAAGGGCTAGGCCACACTAGCGCGTGTTTGCGCGCCCGCGATTTTCGCTAAATGGAAATGCGGGAGGGAACGCGAAAATTCCGCGATTTCCGATGCGCATGCGATTGCGCGTCCGTTCGCGTTTTGGTAACGCATGAGTTCACCATTTATGGTGCGTTAACGCAGCGTTTCCATAACGCGAAAAGGCGAAAACGCACAAGAAAGCGCACACAATCGCGTGCGATAACGCGCGTGATTCCTGTGCGTTGCAGTGTGGCCTCACCCTAAATCTGGAAGATTCTATTGTTCACAATCTGTAGCTCGTTACATTTCAATATGGATGATTGGTGGCAATTCAAACACTATCCGATTCCTATATTCAATTCTAGCTAATGGACAGATCTACCCCATGACAGATAACGGGCAAACACCCCAATCTGACAGGTTTTTTCTATCGCCCGTCGTGCGCCCAGCTCTGATATCCATGATTATACTAATACTAATGTTAGAACTGATTTGAGCCCCAAGGAAGGAGAGATCCCTGGCATCGTTATGTGAAGCTTTGTACACATGTCCCAATGGTGTCATCTGGGAGCAGCTGACGAACGACGGGTGCGGAGAGAGAAGGGTCACAAACGATACCAATAGGAGCCACACACACGGTTGCCGGTAGCTGGTTGGTGTGTAAAAGCTGGAAGGGCATGTTCACCCTTCAAATGAAAAATTAAATAGTCGAATGCCCTCCAAACCACAATAGAAAAACACAGATGTAGGACTAACTTTATGCCCAGCAAAATGTTCTTTTTCCCTTCACTCAGAAGGCAGTAGAGGAAAAGCGTTGTCATTGGCTGTGATGTCATCTGTTACATCCATGACTGACAGCAGCTAACTGGAATAATCAGGAAGAGGAAGCAGAAAAGGTAACAAAACCTAAGGCAGCATTTCAGGTTAGTCTTACATCTCCCAGAACTATTGCAGGTTTGTGATGATTTGCCTATATACATTTTTCATTTGAGGTGTAGACTTTCCCTTTTAAGTCTCTGGAGAATTCACTGCTGGATGCAGCAAGAGTTTCTAAGGTGAACAGTGCAGTAACCAATTAGCTTAAAGGACAACTCCACCCTCATAAGAAACATCTTTTAGAAGGAATGGCCTCTTTAAAATATGTTGATATATCATAGTTTGTCCTATGAATTCATTACTGTATGCCTGCTATGCTTCTGGATGCCTCATGGAAACTGAGCAATTTAGAAACCTGTACTGAGCTGGGCATGCTCAGAAGGGCAGACAGGGGATTAACATTGGCATTGGCTGTGATGTCACCTGTCAAATCCAAACTGTCAGTTGCTAACTGGAAGAACCAGGAAGCAAAAACAGGGGAAACAGGACATTGTGCAGGATTTCAGGTTAGACTTATTATTCACATTTCAAACTATTAACGTTTGGGTTTTGGGGGGGTGATTTACCTCTATGTAAGTTTTCATTTTAGGGCTGGACTTGCCCTTTAACTTGCTTGCAGCGGGGGCAGGGATATCGCAAACGTCACCCGCCGCAAGCTTTTCAATATCCCTTCTGTGGCCGTTTCTACGGGACAATTTGAATTGAAATGAACGTGCAGGGGTTACCCAAGAGTGCAAAAAAAGATATTGAATCTCTGTAGGCTGAGTCTACACTATAACAGACCGCAATGACCGCAACATTCAGAAAGATCATTAGTATTGTATAATGTTATAAATTACAGTGTATATTCTCCTTTAATTCTGCAGGTTACTTTATTTGGCTTTATCATTTTCCCGTTACCCAGGCAGCGGTTGGCACCGTGGGAAAATAATTCATTATAATGACTGGTAAATTCCGTAAAATCTACGGTCGTTCTGTGAAGATGTAAAGGGTTAAACAAGGTCGGAGACCTATTTCAAGATAATAGGGGGGTGGGAGGACTGCATTTAATATCTGGAGTTTTTCGCGCTAAGGGAAGTATTAATTGTCCCTCATTAGTTCCCAGAAGCAGGAGCCGCTCACTAATATACTTTCTCCTTGTAGAACCAATTAACTTGTTTTACTTTGTGCAACTAACCGCCACTTGCTGCTTGTCTGTAGGAGTTTTACATTTAACTCCCTGTCACCCAGAATCATACGGAAAAGGATTTGTAGGAAATTTGGAAAAAACTGTCCGGTGTAATTGTCTGCTGGTGGATGGTTCTGTTGAACACACAGGAATGACTGAGGCTGTGGTCACTTTATTGTGCGTTTGTGATGCGATTTTTGCCAATATTCTGTTATCGGAGCGATCACACATACAATTGCCAGTTTACCGAGGGTTAACGGTGACTGCTACAAGCAATATACAGGGTTATTCAATAAAAGTTCTTATCGTTAAAAATGGTGCTAATTTTGCCCCAACCAATCAGATGTTAGCTTTCAAATGTTAATAAGATCTGATTGGTTGGGGCAAATTAGCACCATTTTAAACTGTAAAACTTTTATTGAATCCCCTGCTTATGTTAAAAATGGTGCTAATTTTGCCCCAACCAATCAGATGTTAGCTTTCAAATGTTAAATAAGATCTGATTGGTTGGGCAAAATTAGCACCATTTTAAACTGTAAAAACTTTATTGAATCCCCCGCCTATCGTTAAAAATGGTGCTAATTTGCCCCAACCAATCAGATGTTAGCTTTCAAATGTTAAATAAGTTCTGATTGGTTGGGGCACAATTAGCACCATTTTAAACGATAAGAACTTTTATTGAATCTCCCTGATAACGCTGCATTTGTAGAACAATTTTTATTTTTTTTTTAATACCAGGAAATGACCCATCCAGTGACTACAATAGGCAGACACATTTCTGTCCATTTAGGTCTAGGCCCGTTAGTGTGTGTGATTAAGCGAAAGCGGACGCTAGTGCCCAATTGATGTGGTCATACTAGTGCACTGGCGCGTGCATGCGAACTGCATTTTTTGCGCAACATGGCGTGATCTGAGAGCACTCCGGTAACGCATGGGCTTACGTACCCATTTCTGGTACGCTGGTGAGCACTTAAGTGTGGCCTCGGCCTTAATGATGCAAAAAACTTAAGAAAAACTTGTGTGATTCCTTATTAGTTACGGATACCAAGTTCATTTTGGGTAAAGTTCAACCTCCTCACCCCAGCAAAAAAAAAACCACAGTCTCCTCAATTACAAGGGGTCTATATAGAGGTAGAATTACCGTAGGCGTTCCTCCACAACATGCCATTTTGTAGCCCAATCCACAAAGTCTATGTTACGTCACCTCTTAAGATGTCATGGCATGCACCATCACATAAAGTAGCCACAGCACATGTACGTAGGAAGGCATGGGACGTGTCGGAGAGTCAATACTTTCTTCTACATTTCAGATCTTTATACGATTTAATATAAAAGCCCTTGTCTCCCTGTAAGGTGATTTATAGCACATTAAGCTCAATATCTGCATCTATTGGCAGACACCAGTCCTAGTAACGACAACGTCAAGGTTATTACTATGGAAATGTGAACAGTTGGATCAGAACCAGAACTATTACATTTCCTCTTACACACTGTAAAGTAAAATCCAGAAGAATCTCTTGTTTTTTTTATTATTATACAATATTCTACGTCAGGGTTCACACAAGGCAATTTTTCTTGCATGTTGTGTTTGCGGGTGGATCAGATGATCATGATGGCGGTAAATCACAACCAATTGTGCGGTCCCCTATGGACTGCAAGTTTGGTCACGGAAAACTGTTACCCATGGTCTACCTTTGCCGCAAATGACAGTAATTCGTCTTCTTTCTGTGCTATTGGATTTATAGATCTCAATAGGAAGTAAAGATGAAAAACTTTCAGACCATCAAAGTAAATTATAAGCCCTACAAATAATGAATGAAAATATTTAAGGGCGAACAATATACAACTAAGTCTTTGGCCTTTATTTATCCTGTGTAATAGTGTTAATTACCGTATACTCGAGTATAAGTCGAGGTTTTTAGGCTTTAAAAAAAGCCTAAAAATCCAGCTTCGACTTATACTCGAGTCACTAACTTTTATCCAGTATGCCGGCATCGCAACGCTCCGCTCCAATGTTCTGATGGGTGACGTCAATACCCGGAGCCGGTCTCATTTCCCGGGGCCGGAGTAGTGACGTAAGGAGCCAGAGCAATGGAGTTGAGGGGAGCGAGCGGATGCTGGCTTACAGGATAAGAGGTTAGTGTACTGCACCATACTACACTAATCCACTGGCCTTCTCTGCACATGTACCTTCGCTTGGGGGTGGGGGTGGGACAGTAGTCCCATACAAAAAAGCCCAATTCTTCCCACTGAAGATGTTCTGAAACTACAACTCCCAGCAAATAAAGCATGGGGAGTTGTAGTTTTTCAAACATGGAGTGCCAAGGAATGGGGGTTACTATATGAGATTAAAGGGCAACTAATGGCTTAAAACAATACATAACCAGGACCATTTTATATATTGTTAAAAATATGCCTTCTGATTCTGTATTGTTTTGAGGCTTAGTTGCCTTTAAATGGACAGCAGAATTCCCATACAGTAATAGCCATACTGGATTTGCCTATTACTGTATAGGATTAATGTATGGGAATTCTGCTGTCCATTTGAAGGGCAACTAAAGCCTCAAAACAATACGGCATCAGAAGGCAGTAGTGGTCACATTTTTAACCCTTGACTTACACTCAAGTCAGTCATGTTTTAACTCATTTTCTAGGTAAAAATAGGTACCTCAGATCGGCTTATATTCGAGTATATAAGGAACCCACTTGAGGGTTAATATTTTAATAATATTGCAGTGTATCAAACTAACTAAAACAACTGCATAGACTGCATGTACTTAAGCTAAAGGGCAAGTTATGTTACTCTACCTTGATTATAATCTTGTTAGACTCAAACTAACCCTATATATGTTGGTGATTAATGGCTTTTTCTAACATTCTCCTTTAACACAGCTGTCCCTTTTGTGAGAATCTTAATTTGTTTCTTGATTTTTCCCCTTTATTGGGACATATTTTAAATGATGTGTTTTCATTCACCGTCCAACTGTGTTGAATTGAAATTCAATTTATTTGCACATTTGTTTCTAAGTTTTCAATTCTACAAATACTGTTTCCTTTAGTTATTAAGTTTTATTTTTAACGGCAAAAAAAACGTTGGGTTCCTTTCTATAATTTATTTCTTACTGTTTTTCATCTCCTCTCTGCCGTCTGGGAGTTGATTAAAATCCAGTTTGTATTTATATTCGTTTTGTTCTAGAAAGTGAATGGTGCTAGAGATTGAAGGAAAACTAAAGCGCATATAAACGTTTTTGAAAAGCTACAGTAACATTGAAAGTACTTGGGCCAGGGAGGTATGATTGGCAGGGCCGGAGTGTAACTGAAAAGTTTTGGGAAATCCTATTGAGAAGAACATCGGCCATGTAAGGCTAACTTAAAGGGTATGTACACTGGGAAATTATTATTATTTTTTTTTAAATTGCCCATTACTGGAAACTACAATTCTTCCCAACTATCACGTACCATTCTTTGCTGATCTGTCCCCTATTTCTTAGATATCCAGTTTGAAACATCTTATATTTCAGCTGTCAATCAAGTACCTTATTAGCATAAACTCTTCTGTTATGTATAGTTTGCTGTAGCTGGAATGGTGACAGTTGATATGTGAACTGCATGGTGGGAAATTCCTCATCCAATGCTTAGGGATTACTGAGCATGCTTGCCCTCACAGAGAGTGAGATGGGCTGGCAGACTGAGGGTAAGAGCTTGAGTAAAACATGTACTGGATTGAAGTCAGAGCAGCAACACATACACATCAAAGTGCTGCTTACATGTATACATTTATAGAGTGAAAGAGGGAAAGTAATTTTTTTATATGTACATTTCCTTAACCTGGAAAATAAAAAGTGCCTGTCACCTATATAATGTCTCTGCCTTCTCCATTGCTTCTTCTGCTGTGTTTAAAGGGCAAGTACACCCCCATTTACATTTTCTTTACAAAAAACGGTACATTTTCCGCCATCCCCATCTTCAGTCCACCCATCTCTCACAGATTTCAAGGGCAACTCCACTAAATGACCGTAGCCTCAAGTGGGGAACTTTGAGCAGTTTTTCCGATTGAATTTCTGATTGTTTATAGTGTGCGTGTGGTGCTCCTCAACGTAATCATATTGGGGGTAGGGAATTATCAATCTTACCTCCCTGTCCCAGATATTTTTATATTTAAAGGGCTAGGCCACACTATCGGGGGGGGGGGGGGGGGGGGGTGGTTTGCGCATGCAATTGCACATGCGTTTTTTCCCGATCATTGAAATCGTGGCAATGCACCGAAAAGTGCGTGTTTTCTGGTGCAATGCGATTGAAAAAACGCATGTGCAAATGCAACAAATTCCACAGGAAATCCAATGCGATTGCGTTTGCGGCGCAGTGCGGCCGTGCCCAAAAAGTGTCATTTTACAGTGTTTTGTTCTTTAAATAACTGTGACCTGTACGACTGTCCCCTCTATGTGGTGCAAAGCTGGTTTCTCTGTTTATTCTCTTTGATGTATTTCCTATCCATCCGCGACTTCCTGTTAGATTGTGTATCTGTTCCTCTCCAGATAGTTGGTTTCCGTTATGGTAAGTCATTGTGATAAGCTAAAGGAATCGCTTGTTTGTGATATCTTGACCCTCCAGCTTATATATATATTTTGCGTTTTGATTTCAGATTTGGTTTTAATAAAACATTTATTAATTAACATTATTGAAATATTAAAATTAAAAACATTGGCAGTCTCATATTGTTTATTTTAACATTCATTATTTAAATTGATATTTCCAAGGGCAGTAGGATTGAGCAGTCCTACCACTTTAAAAGGCTGCAAGTATCAGCTCTCAACTCCAGCCGACCTGCCTTTTTCCTGTAATGTTCTAGGCAGAATTGGGGCCATATTTAATAACCTGCGATACCCCAGGTTATCATAGAGTACGGCCACAGGTGTATATTTATAACCGGGCGGTCGTACAATTGATCGCTGTTGTAAAACTACGATCGTTAAAGGCACAGTAACGCTTTCTAGCCATACCGTGCCTTTATAAAATAGGCCTTAATGTGCATAATGAGTCGATATAAACAGCCACTCTCACCTAAAGGTGGCCATAGGGGCGATAGAATAAATGTTCTATCGGCGGACGATCTTACACAATACGTGATCATACCTATCTGGGAATATCCAGATATCATATGACGGGTCTTAGCTGATCGCTGCTCTTACTGAATTAAGTGGAGGTAGGACTGAAGTGGAGGTAGGGTTGGCCACTCCCTATCGAATGGAAATAAAAAAGGTGAGAAGTTGTCGGTTCCATAAATCTGCGTACTACAATCTGAGGTCTCCAAAGTAGCCATACATTAGGACGATTTTACTTCCCCCGACTGAGCAACCCACGGCATTAGACCGATCCTGCCGGAACTGCCTTTCCTGTTCTTCTTTGCGCCAACACGCAAACGAATATCCCATTCATTTCGGGATCAATCGATCAGTCTGGGAAGTAAAATATCCCTATTGAATGGCCACCTTTATACTGCGGTAAAACAAGTAAACCATTTGGTTGTTTGCTGCTGATTTATAGCACAGACTTTGTGCTTATATATGTGCACTGTGCAATCCTTACACTTAGCACGACATCATCTCCCATCTAACACCCCATAGTAATAGGCCAATTGGTGTCAAAGATTCCCCTCTGTTGATATCCGTTCTTATCAGTGAGATGGATGGATCTTATAAAAGATAAGAGGAGCACAATACTTCCATGATTCAATCATTTATTGTGCAAAAAAACACACAACGTTTCAGGAGGCCCTGTCCCTTCCCCAGGTATAACCAGTGTCGCCCTAATAGACAGTCCGGTTCGTTATTATACAAATATTATCACCAGAATTACTAAAAAAAAACTGTGGTTTTGGACCAAATCTGTAAAGTTCATCAGATCCGACAAAATATCAATTGTACAACTTCCTTTGCCAGTGGCTGAATACTGAGCGGTATTTCACTCTGAAGATCTGTAGATTAAAATTGCCCCTTAGTAATTGCCCATGTGTGTCTAGAAGCTGATTCATTTTTTTCACTCGTTTTTTTTTTCATTCATTTGATCTATTTTTTTAATTGATCTTGATAATTTTAATTCAAATTTCTTTCAATTAACTTTAAAACTGAACAAAAATTCAACCATTGAACAAATTAGAAACCAAATTGTCCTCTGGAGTGTTAGACAAAGTGATTTGTTGAGAGGGAAGACAAACCAACTGGACATATATAGAGTTCAGAGATTCGGAAACACAATTGGTTGATGAGTTTTTTCTGGTTCTGTGGTTCAGTCCCTCATTGTTCAATGTAACGTGGCTGTTTAACTGAATGAAAGTCACTGGTCGTCCAGTACAGGGAAATCTAAAAGGAAACAATACAATAAATATATCAAATAAAAGCTTCATTAGGATATTGTAGGATTCATCAGTACAAAACGTGACATTTATTAGTCTGTTCCATTTACCATAACTAGTCCCCTGGGTGTTAAAGGAGGAGATTAAAGGAAATCTGTGTGTCCATGTGAGTCATGTCCCCCAAGATCTACATATACATACATAGCATTACTACCATAGAACCTACAGAGGATTACTGTCATAGAACCCCAGAGCATACTATCATAGAACCCACAGAGCATTACGTCATAGAACCCGAAGCATTACTATCATAGAACCACAGAGCATTACTGTCATAGAACCCGCAGAGCATTACTATCATAGAACCTGCAGAGCATTACTGTCATAGAACCCGCAGAGCATTACTATCATAGAACCGCAAAGATATACTATCATAGAACCCACAAAGCATACTATCATAGAAACCACAGAGCATAATATCATAGAATCCTGCAGAGTATTACTATCATAGAACCCACAAGCATTACTATCATAGAACCCAGCAGAGCGTTACTATCATAGAACCGCAGAGCATTAATATCATAAAACCCACAAAGCATACTATCATAGAACCCACAGAGCATTACTATCATAGAACCCGCAGAGCATTACTATCATAAAACCCGCAAAGCATTACTATAATAGAACCGCAGAGCATTACTATCATAGAAACTGCAGAGCGTTACTATCATAGAACTTGCAGAGTATTACTATCACAGATCCGCAGAGCATTACTATCATAGAACCCGCAAAGCATTTATCATAGAACCTGCAGAGTATTGCTATCATATAGAAACGCAGAGCATTACTATAGAACTCACAGAGCATACTATCATAGAACCCCGCAGAGCATTATATCATAGAACCCACAGAGCATTACTATCATAGAACCCGCAGAGCATTACTATCATAGAACCGCAGAGAAAACCGCAGAGCATACTATCATAGAACCCACAGAGCATTACTATCATAGAACCCGCAGAGCATTACTATCATAGAACCCGCAGAGCATTACTATCATAGAACCCACAGAGCATTACTATCATAGAACCCGCAGAGCATTACTATCATAGAACTTGCAGAGCATTACTATCATAGAACCTGCAGAGCATTACTATCATAGAACCGCAGAGCACTTACTATCATAGAAACCCGCAGAGCATTATTATCAAGAACCCCCCAGAGCATTACTATCATAGAAACCGCAGAGCATTACTATCATAGAACTTGCAGAACATTACTATCAAGAACCCAGCAGAGCATTACTATCATAGAACCCGCAGAGCAAGCTATCCTAGAACCGCGCGCATTACTATCATAGAGCCCGCAGAGCATTACTATCATAGAACCCGCAGAACATTCCTATCATAGAACTTGCAGAGCATACTATCATAGAACCCGCAGAGCATTACTATCATAGAACTGCAGAGCATTACTATCGTAGAACCGCAAAGCATTACAATCATAGAATCCGCAGAGTATTACTATCATAGAACCCGCAGAACATTCCTATCATAGAACTTGCAGAGCATTACTATAATAGAACCGCAGAGCATTACTATCCATAGAACCTGCAGAGCATTACTATCATAGAGCCCGCAGAGTATTACTATCATAGAACCCAAAGAGTATTACTATCATAGAACCCGCAGAGCATTACATCATAGAACCCAAAGATTATCACTATCATAGAACCCGCAGAGTATTACAGCATTACTATCAGCCCAAGAGCATTACTATCATAGAGCCCGCAGAGCATTACTATTATAGAACCCGCAGAACATTCCTATCATAGAACTTCAGAGCATTACTATCATAGAACCCGCAGAGCATTACTATCGTAGAACCGCCAAAGCATTACAATCATAGAATCCGCAGAGTATTACTATCATAGAACCCGCAGAACATTCCTATCATAGAACTTGCAGAGCATTACTATAATAGAACCGCAGAGCATTACTATCCATAGAACTGCAGAGCAATCATATCATAGAGCCCGCAGAGTATTACTATCATAGAACCCAAAGAGTATTACTATCATAGAACCCGCAGAGCATTACATCATAGAACCCAAAGGTATCACTATCATAGAACTCGCAGAGTATTACAGCATTACTATCATAGAGCCCACAGAGCATTACTATCATAGAACCCGCAGAGCATTACTATCATGGAACCAGCACAGTATTACTATCATAGAACGCAGAGTACTACTATCATAGAACCGCAGAGTCGATATACAGCATACTATCATAGAAACCTGTAGAGCATACTATCATAGAACCTGCAGGACATTACTATCATAGAACCTGCAGAGCATTACTATCATAAAACCTGCAGAGCATTTACTATCCACAGAACCCAAAGAGTATTACTATCATAGATCCCGCAGAGTATCACTATCATAGAACCCGCATAGTATTACAGCACTACTATCAAGAATCCGCAGAGCATTACTATCATAGCGCCCACAGAGCATTACTATCATAAAACCCACAGAGCATTACTATCATGGAACCAGCACAGTATTACTATCATAGAACCCCCAGAGTATTACGCATTACATCATAGAACCGCAGAGCATTACTATCATAAACCTGCAGAGCTTAATATATAGAACCCGCCAGAGCATTACTATCATAGAACCCTCAGAGCATTACTATCATAGAACCCAAAGAGCATTACTATCATAGAACCCACAGAGCATTATTAATGTTAATCCCGCAGAGCATTACTATCATAGAACCGCAGAGTATTACTATCATAGAACACGCAGAGCATTACTATCATTAAACCCGCA
>JAACNH010005211.1:0-21072 GCA_019447015.1 Hymenochirus boettgeri | reverse complement strand
CTGATAAGTTGTAGTCTTGTATTTAGGCATAAAGGCTACAACAGGTCCTATCAAAAAATCTTTATATCTTACATTTTTTTAATTAATGAACTAGAAAACTGATTTTCTTTTTTTTCTGGTCAAATTCCTTTATATATATATTTATAAAATCAATCAAATATATTGCATACCACTGCCTATATCTCTATATATATATTTAGTATTAATGTGTAAACATATAGCTTTTATTCATTCTGGGATTTGAAAAATAAGATTTACAAGGACTCAAGCGAGTTAGGGAGCATTTTCCCCACAACTCCCTTGCTTATTATGCAAATAAGGTAAAAGAGACTTCTGGGGAATTATAATTTGATTTTGCATTTCTGGTATGTTAATTAGAATTTCCCAGCAGAAAAGACAACAGTGAGCATGCTCCAACCCTAAACCAAGGCAGCGGTCAGATGATCAGGTGATCAATGGCTGCCTCCATAAGGCACATACAAAATGGAAGACCACAGTTCCCCTTTAACAATAGATACCATCCTCCTGATTCTGTATTGTTGAGATTAGTTGCCCTTTAAATGGACAGTAATCCCATACAGTAACCCGCAATTCCATGGCACTCCTGATGTTTGGAAACTACAACTCCCAACATGCTTTAGTTGCTGTGAGTTGTAGTTTCCAAACATCTGCATTGGCAAGCACTGAACCCCTCGACCGTGGCCAAGGGAAATTTTAATAAACATAAAGTGGGAGATGGTGATTAACCTGTGAGACAACCCTGTGGCATTATGATAAAAATATCCATGCATTCTTTCCCCTACAACAGGGATTTCAAACCTGGAGCACTTCAGAAGTTTTCAAACTACAATCCCCAGTATAAATTACGATGTGTGGGCTTTGTTTTGTATATATTTTTTCACTCAGCAAAGATTAAATAAATGGCACAATATAAGACAGTAAAGTTCAAGCTGTGGCCCTGCTGTTGTTTGTAAGCTACTAAAGAATTCTGGAGAGTTGTAGTGTCAGGTCTGACACTTCTGCCCTATAATAAAACTGACTCTTGACCCCTTCTGGTCCACTGACTCTTACTAGTGTTGAAATGGTCATGTAAAACCCACCAGAAACGTCTGCCAATTATAAGTGTCAACGGAGAGTAAAGAGCATCAAAATTCCATATCGAAACCTGGAATGCCATGGTAATACATCCTTTGTTTATAATAATTCCTAGCTCTTTTCCATGCACCTTGGTGCTTCCCTTTCTAACCTGTCTATAGCGGAGTGGTAACTATTTAAAAATGGGAACTGTGGTCTTCCATTTTGTATGTGCCTTATGGAGGCAGCCATTGATCACCTGATCATCTGACCGCTGCCTTGGTTTAGGGTTGGAGCATGCTCACTGTTGTCTTTACTGCTGGGAAATTCTAATTAACATACCAGAAATGCAAAATCAAATTTTAATTCCCCAGAAGTCTCTTTTCCCCTTATTTGCATAAAGAGCAAGGGAGTTGTGGGGAAAACTCTCCCTAACTCGCATCTCTCCTTGTAAGTCTTATTTTTCAAATCCCAGAATAAATAACAGCTATATGTTTAAACAGGGGTGTAACTAGGAATCACTGGCCCCCCCAGAAAAACTATGATAGGGCCACTATCTTTGCTTCATCCACAGTGGTTTTCTGGGAGGAGGCTATATATATATATATATATATATATATAAAGGTATTTGACCACAAAAAACACAAAGTCAGATTTTTGGTTCAGTAATTAATAAAATGTATAATATAAAGAATTTTTGATAGGGTCTGCTCTAAAATAACATAAATAGAGATTTATCCAGCAGCAGTTTACTTACCAAATAATGAGGATCTAAGGTTCACCAGAGCTGAAGGTAGCTCTTTGAGCCTCTTTGAGCTGCTAAGCCAACACTAAACTGCAATTTAGATCTCTTGCATGTTATACTGTCTCCAAAATACACCTTTAAAATCTGATTGTTTGGATTTAAATCTTGAATCTGATTGGACCAAGCCTATACCCCAACCCTAAATTTGATTGGTCCAATACCCTCGACCCAATCAGATTCAAGATTTTAAAGGTGTGTTTGGGAGACATTATAAAATGCAGTCTAGTATTGTATACACCTGGCTGGGTAGGCTCCATGAGCTGCCTTCAGCCCTGGTGAGCCTTAGATCCTCTGTATTTGGTGATAAGTATTAAAGCAGCACTGCTGCTGGGTAGTTCTCTATTTATGTTATTTTAGAACAGGTCCAATCAAAAAATCTTTGTATCTTTTTTTTGCGCCAAATACCTTCTAAAATAGTTCTTATATATATATTTTATAAAAGCAACCAAATATAGTGCATACCACTGCCTCTATTTATTTTTGGTATTCATGTGTAAACATATAGCTTTTATTCATTCTGGGCTTTGAAAAAGAATTACCCAGTAGTAAAGACAGCAGTGAGCATGCTCCAACCCTAAACCAAGGCAGCGGCCAGATGATCTGGTGATCAATGGCTGCCTCCATAATACACATACAAAATGGAAGACCATAGTGCCCCTTTAAGTTAGGGGTGGGGTGGTGATTTTATTCTCCCAAAAGGCTGCATCAGAATCTACGTTTTCTGTTGAGGGCTGGACCAATAGATTCCAGCCAACCAAACTTAATTCTGCTCTATAATAATTTAATCTTTTTATAAAAGGAGGTTAAAGTTACTGCTTTTTATTTGGATAATTAGCTGTAGAAGCAGCAAATAATAAAAAACATACAATTTTAAGAGAAGGACAAGTTGTTTAATATTTTTAGATTCATTTGTCAATTTACATTTTCTAAATAAAATAAGAAAATGTGTAAAAAAAAGATATCAATTCTCAAATGAATCAATTTACCAGCCTATCAATTAATGTGATTTTCCATCTCACAAAGATTTTCTTCTGCAAAGTTTAGGGGGTCTTGTCTATAGTGTATAACAAAGGGACGGAGGGCCCACCAGCACTAGAGCCCATAGGGTATTTACCCAGTGGTCAGTATGACCCTACCTCCTACCATTCCACAGTACTAAATGGAAGATACCAAAGTTATAGGTTAGCTTGTGTTCTGTGCAATTGTGGTTCTCAGTACATTGCCCTGCAAGGGCCGGATTTATAATATAATATCGCTATTTGCTCCCCTACACGATATGTGCTGCGAATATAGTGATCAGATTGCAAAACATGATCCAAATCACGATAGTGGGGGCTAGCCCTTAATGACACTCTGGGGTTCACTATGAATCAGCATCACTTCCAATTAATTATGTTCAAAGAAGCAGCTGATATGTTAGTTCTGATTTTCAATTACTTGTTGCACCAAATGTCATTAATCCTAATATAAGATAATTACAATAACTGCATGTTTTTAATTTACCTTGTATTTATAGTTTTGTTGAAATTTGTTCTCTGATTAGATGTTATGGTGCCACAAGGGATAGGAAGCAGTAAATTGTACTAATCAGGGGCTGAATAGTTGGCTGCACTGCTCAGATAATGGGAACAATCAGACGAATGTTGATTTTCTCCGTATCACATTTAGGCTGAGGCCACACTGGAATGCGCCAGAATCACGCACGTAACCGTGTGAGTTATCGGATGCGATTGTGTGAGCGATTCTTGTGCATTTTGTGTTTGCATGTGCGTTTTCCGCAGGCGATTTTGCCGTGTTCCGTTATGGAAACGCATGTGTTAACGCACCAAAAATGGTGAATGCATGTGTTACCAAAACAGAAACGTATTTGCAATCGGAACTAGCATGAATGTTTGCATTCCTGCATTTCCAAATGCAGGCGTAAACACAAAACGCGTGTAAAACGTGCAAGTGTGGCCTAGCCCTTACCCCTCATAAAAACGGTGGGTCAAGGTATTACCACAAATGCCCCATTTTGTCTCACGTATACATAATTAACAGTCTGGGCTTCTGTGTGCTGAGTAAGGGCTAGGCCACACTAGCGCGGTTTTTCTGCGTTTGCGCACATGTGATTGCTCATGCGATTTTTTCCTAACATTGGAATCACGGCAACACACCAAAACCACGCGATTTTGGGTGCATTGCCATTGCGCATCCATTTGCAATACGCAATCACAAGAGATCAGCATTTTTATGCGCAATCACATCTGCAGTGCAGTGTGGCCTTGCCCTAAAGGGGTTAAAAGGCCCAACACTCATTCATCACAACCTGTGCACACCTTACAATAGCCGGTTTCTAAGTAGAGGTGCTCTGGAGCAATACGTGACCAGGAGTTCAAGTAACATACAACCTGTTACAGAGCGCTCTCTGTTTTCATTAGAATAAAAGATAGTTTTTCACTGCAGCTTTGATTGATTTTTTTCATCTACAATTCATATCTCTTCTTGTCCCTGGGCACCAGATATTCTGTAAGCTCTACCGAACAGGGAATCAAAGTGTCTGAAGAATTCTAAGTACAGCGCAGCACAAGTATAAATATGTATTATTCTTTATTACTGTTTATTCTAAGTTTGTCTTTAAAGGGGAACTGTGGTCTTCCATTTTGTATGTGCCTTATGGAGGCAGCCATTGATCACCTGATCATCTGACCGCTGCCTTGGTTTAGGGTTGGAGCATGCTCACTGTTGTCTTTTCTGCTGGGAGATTCTAATTAACATACCAGAAATGCAAAATGAAATTATAATTCTCCAGAAGTCTCTTTTCCCTTATTTGCATAATGAGCAAGGGAGTTGTGGGGAAAACTCCCTAACTCGCTTGAGTCCTTGTAAATCTTATTTTTCAAAGCCCAGAATGAATAAAAGCTATATGTTTACACATTAATACTAAATATATATATATATAGATATAGGCAGTGGTATGCAATATATTTGATTGATTTTATAAATATATATATATATAAAGGAATTTGACCAGAAAAAAAAGAAAATCAGTTTTCTAGTTCATTAATTAAAAAAATGTAAGATATAAAGATTTTTTGATAGGACCTGCTCTAAAATAACATAAATAGATAATTATCCAGCAGTAGTGCTGTTTTAATACTTTTACCAAATAATGAGGATCTAAGGCTCACCAGAGCTGAAGGGAGCTCGTTGAGCCTACCCAGCCAGATATATACTAGACCAACAGTCAACTGTTGTAACCTTTATACCTAAATACAAGACTACAACTTATCAGTATAGCTGCTAAGCCAAACTAAGCTGCAATTTAGATCCCTTGCATTTTATAGTGTCTCCCAAACACACCTTTAAAATCTGATTGGTCTGATTTAAATCTTGAATCTGATTGGATCTTGGGTATTGGACCAACCCTATACCCCACCCCTAAATCTGATTGGTCCAATACCCACGATCCAATCAGATTCAAGATTTAAATTAGACCAATCAGATTTTAAAGGTGTTTATGGGAGACACTATAAAATGCAATAGATCTGAATTGCAGCCTAGTGTTGGATTAGCTGCTGTACTGATAAGTTGTAGTTAGGCATAAGGGCTACAAAAGCTAACTAGCTGTTAGACTAGTATACACCTGGCTGGGTAGGCTCTATGAGCTACCTTCAGCCCTGGTGAGCCTTAGATCCTCCATATTTGGGGCCCTATTTATAAAAGATCGTTATCGCAAAATACCGATTGTTATTGCAAAATAATGTCTGTTATTTACCGATAACAACTGGCATTTAACAATATTGTTAAATACTGGTCGTTATTGTTAAATAATGGTCGTTATTTTATGATACCAATCTTTTATAAATAGGGCCCTTGGTGACAAGTATTAAAACAGCACAACTGCCATGTAGTTCTCTGCTTATGTTATAGTAGAGAAGGGCTAAAAAATATTTTTTTTCTTATCTTTTTTTAATTATTGGGTCAGAAATCTGATTTTTTTTTTCTTGACAAATGCCTTCTAAAATAGTTCAGATATATACAGGCATATTTTATAAAAGCAATCAAATATAGTGCATACCACTGCCTTTATTTAGTTTTGGTATTCATGTGTAAACATATAGCTTTTATTCATTCGGGGCTTTGAAAAATAAGATTTACAAGGAGTCAAGTGAGTAAGGGAGAGTTTTCCCCACAACTCCCTTCCTCATTATGCAAATAAGGGTAAAGAGACTTCTGGGGAATTATAATTTGATTTTGCATTTCTGGTATGTTAATTAGAATTTCCCAGCAGAAAAGACAACAGTGAGCATACTCCAACCCTAAACCAAGGCAGCGGTCAGATGATCAGGTGATCAATGGCTGCCTCCATAAGGCACATACAAAATGGAAGACCACAGTTCCCCTTTAAGGTAACAGGTATAAAAGGACATCAATACTGGAAAAAATTGTTATCTTTAGATATCCAATCTGAAATATCTTCTGCCAGGTGTAGTTTTGCTATAACTAGAATGGAGACAGTGTTAATGCAAATCATGTGAATTGCATGATGGGAAATTCCCTCTTTCAATGCTGCCTCATAGTGATTACTGAGCATGCTTGCCCCCATAGAAAACTCTACAAGGAATAGTTAGAGGCTGAAACAAATTACACCAGAAATGGCTCCTACTCTTTAATTTCTGGGACTTTGAACAGACATTACAGGAGAACCGTTAGGAGCAGAGGGGTAAGGTGAGGATTTTTAAACACTACACAGTGAGGCCAGTAGTAGGTTAAATTTTAGTTTTGGGGGTGGACATGCCCGTCTGTCTATCTGTATAATGGCTAGCACTTATCCCCTTGTTTATATACTCTGTATTTTGTAATGTACAGTGCTGCGTACCCAAGTGGCGCTTTATAAATAAAATTATACATACATACATTGCTAAAGAATTACTTGGCATCTGCATAAAGAAGTGATATCACTATATTGTGATCCTACTCCTTTATTACAGTTGCTATATACTGCCAGTATCTGTATTTTGTGACCGCATCATTATATACCAGCCGCAACATATAATAACAGCCTGCTTGGCAAGGGGCCTCATTATCTGTAAATTATCTGAACACTGCAGCTTTATAAATAGGCTCCCACATTCCCTAGCAAATCTCAGAAGTAGTAGTCCCACAGTCAGTAGAGAATAAATTGTTACCTGTATATGTCCAGTGCAAGTCCCCCCCCCCCCAAAAAAAAAAAAAAACTGCATATAACTCTGTCAACTATAACCACACTTCTTTCTATCTACCTAAATCGCTAAGTCCTTCCCCCGGGTTTAGTTTGGATCAGCTGTAAAATATCCATTAACTATCCCCCCAGACAGTCTCAGGGGCTAGCGCAGGATTTTCAAGGGGGATTCCTGAATGGGTTACCCCTGAACAAGCCCAGTAGGAAGTTCAGGACCAAATAAACCATATATTCTATAATACATTGATCATATAACAATATAATATATGTACAGTACACAGTAGGTGTAGTAAGTACTTTATATAAACCCAGTCTCAGCAATCACCTCAGGCAGCTTGCAGGGTTAAAGGAATAGTTCACTCCCAAAATTAACTATTCCTTTAAAGGAAATGTGCAGAAAGTGCTTGCAATAAACTTTCAGTTTTGTTGCAACATTTGAAAGGTCTTTTTACTTATGTGCATCCTGCCACGTGAATGGCGGCAACTAAAGAGCTACTATGTTACATTACATAGCAACTCTTTAGTTGCCGTCATTCCAGTGGATTACCCAACCATTCAATTTCTGTGTAATGCAGTGTCCTAGTTGGGTTTTCCTGGCTATGCAGTGCTCTGGGACAATAGAGAAATAATGTCCCTGCTCAGCACAGCACAGGAATAAACTGTGATTTTGTATTTCTAAGCATATTTCTATTTTATAATAATCTTATATTCTAAGTGGATATATATTAAGTGATCAGATCATCTCATTATTGGGGGATGCTTATAATAAGTGTAAGTAGCAGGGCTGCACTAATTACAACCTGGTTGTATTTACACTGCATGTTTTCAATATACAACCCCTATCCTATACATTCCCTATCTGCTCTCTGCTGTTTGAGAGTGCTTGTCAGGGAATGGTGAAACTAGCAGTGCAACTACATAGGCACTTGAGTTAGTTACTGTCTTGCAGGCTGTTTGGCCAAAGGAAAGCAATTACAAGCTCTGTAACAAAAACACTTTTTATCATTTATCAGTTTTACCAACATATATGTGCAGTTTATAGACTGCTATACAACAACACCATAGGTATGAATCCCAGGAGCTACAAAACATTCATTTCTGCAGTCCAACTAAATAACCAGCCATCTACTTGCAAATCTCTATCCCAAATACAAAGGCAAGACCTGCTAGTTTGACTGCTGATTAGAAACTGAGCTGCACTGAAGATTTCATGCTGTTTTATAGTGTCTCATAAACAACCCCCCCCTCCCAAAATCTGATTGGTCTAGATACAATCTTAAATCTGATTGGATCTTGGACCAATCAGATATTGGGGGTGGGTTTAGGAGTCACTACAAATAGTGAATGTTTAGTAAGGAGAGTTAGTTTTAGTTTTGCATTTTATCTGAGATGTTATAGCTGTGTTCTGAGGCATGTGCTAGGATATAAGTTGATTGATTCTGTCTTGGCAGCCCTTAATTCAGATAGCTTGCAATTTAGTTTTCAGTATCTTGCTATCAGTATTAAAGGTTTAAAAAAAATCCAGTAAAAGTATGATTTGTTATGCCAACTAAATATTCAACAGGAGATCTGAGTAATAGAATTAACCTCCATTTGTAGAACAGAGGGAGATGATTGCAAACCAGTCTAGAGAGCAACATGGTAATTAAAGGGATATCAGAAACACATGCAGGAAAGCTGAGTGAATAAATTCAAGTGTAAAAGTAACCAGTCTGTAATAAATGCAGCTCTGCTTGTAACAACTGTTGTGTCTTACTATAGAGCAAACAGCAGCGATCAGCACTCCATTCCAAGCAAGGCAATGCCTGGGCAGCATTCAAAAGTTTCAGACCTGTGAGTGCCTTCGTATTTCTGTGTGTGTGTGTGTGTGTATATATATATATATATATATATATATATATATATACCATTGATAAACTGATTCAATCTGACATCAACATGCTACTTGCACACAACAATATCAGATCGTGTAGTTCTGATGACTATAGAAGGAGGGAATGGGTTAATGTAAAATCCCAGAATCCCAGGTGGCACTTGCAAATCAGTTGCTCAGATTCTGCATGTTTAATTAATAAATGGAGAAAGGGCTATTTTAACCATTATGCAAAACCCTTCTGATTGGTGGACATATCTCCATAGACTACAAGCACACTGCCCACTATAGGAGGAGAGAAATCAATGGCTGCCCCCATAAGAAACACAAAAATAAAAAATTACTTGATAACTGTTCCAAAAAATTAAAGTATATGTCAAAAGTACACAGGATAGCGTTCCCTACACTACAGCAAAAAATAGTTTTGGGGGTGGACATGCCCTTTAAAGACAGCAGGAAAAATCCCAGTATGCCAATACTAATTTTTGATAGAAGAGTCAAGGTTTCCCAACTTACCAAAAGAAGCAGAAGACCCACTTTTTATCAAATCAAGATATCAGTCATGGAACTTGATTAAATGAGATTTGTATCATTACCGTTCCTGGAAGGATGATTACTGTACTGGAGCATGATGTGCAATATTGCTGCAAACATCAGCGATCTGGGATTGAACCTGATCGAACTAGCACCAGAGGTTAATTAATGCCACAGGGTGCAAGAGTATAAACTCTTATCAGCACATTGGGCTGAACATTGGATCCCCAGTGGTGTAGGCATCAGTTCACTGGTGTTTCATTATCACAGAATTTTTATTTTTTGTGGTATCGGCAATATGTTTTCCCTTAACTTGCATTTCCACAATGAAAGGGCTTAAAAAACATTGTCATATTCCAAGAAAACCATGGCAGGCATTATTTTCCTTTGTGGTTTGGCCAGTTTCTTTATAACATATTTAAAGAATTCTCCACTACCAGAATGTGTTCTGTGGGTTGTCATTTCTGTAGTTTAATCCTCAACTTCGCAGACCAATGGCGAGCAACACACCCACACTTATACACAGGGCCGTAATTATAAAGGATCAATATGTCTAATTACCAATAATGAGTTTATTGCCATTATTTACCACAATTATAGGCATATTTTCCGACAGTTCTTATTTTCGTTATTTCATAAAATAACACTGTGGCCTGCAAAAGGATCAATATCGATAACTACCTATATCTATATAAAAAGAAGTTTGGAAATAGCACAGTGCAAGCAAAGCAATAAATTTAGCAATGATTATTGCACTTTTTTGTGGCTTTATAGTGCCATGCAAAAGATCGCAACTTACTACTCACAATCACACAGTGCAGTGACAGTCTCAAAGTGGTTACTACATTGCAGAAACAAGTGCAGATCGGTTGTGTTTATTGATTCCGTGCAATATTTCCTCCTGACCCACCGTTTGGCTCTTCCGACTTGTTGTCCAGGAGGAAGGACTGTTGTTCATGGCAATAGCTGACAGTTTACCACGGCCATAGAGGGCCACATGATCGGCCATGGTTTTCGGACATGTCCAATCGCGCGTTCGTCCGATTCAGACGAAGGAACAGTTGGTGGCATCCGAAATACCATGCAATTAATTTGGCCCGATCGACCGATACACTGAACTAATGGTCGATTGGACCGAAATAATGCATGGTGTGCACCCAGCCTAAAACTCCAGCTTGCCTTGGTTGCAAAATGTAACCAAGACATGCTGGGAGTTGTAGTTTCTGAACATCTGGCGTGCCAAGGTTTGACATCACCGGTCTAGACTGTTGGTTTCATGAGTCTGTTAAAATGTGCAGAAAATGTGCAAAACACAAATGTATATGAATATGATACTTTACATGTGACAATTAGTGTGTCCTTCTCATTCTACTTCACTTATTCTCTTTTATTTCCATCCCAGACAAATACCATGGATCCAAGTCCTTTACGCTTAGAATCAGCACAGAATTTTTAAGCAAATCCAACCCCGCCAGGATCTGGAACAAAGTGTTTTTTGCCCAGTCAATGCTTAACAAGATTTCTATAAACAGAAACAGAATTCTGTGTTACATTAAAACAGCTGGAGGCATAATAACCAAAAAATGTATAATAGTGAAAAAGATTAGCTTAAAGGGGAACTACATACTAGTGCCCACACTCCTTCCTTCAAAATCACTCAAGGTTCATGCTTCTATCAGCAATCTATCCAGACTAACAGCAGTATAAGGGGTGGTGTTTCCTGCTTACACTATGACATCACCATCATTGCTCTGCCCCTCTGTCTCTGATTAGAGCATGCCTACTTGTATCCTACTCAGGTATCCCACCCCTCCCAGATTGTTTGGGAGACTCCCTCATTCTGGGGTAGTCTCCCGCACTCTCCTGATACCACCCCGGACTCCAGTCACACCCACTTTGGAAGGGAACGCCCCCCACCACCCTAGAACACTGTCCACGCCTCATGTGATGTCACGCACTATGCCCCCTTTTCCCACCCTGCCTAAAAGCCTGAAGGGGCATGTCTGCCTACAGCTGGGACAGAGCATCATCAGCTGCACCATAAGCCCCACCTTTGAACTTCTTCATTTTTAAAGCTAGCCACAAGCCTGAAACAAATTGTTTTCTCTCCCTAAGATGTCCATAGGTTCTGCAAAGTTCCCCAGCCAGATTACGATTTACAATTGACGTTATGCCTGGAAAGATGGTTGAAAAGTTATTGGGTCAGTCAGTTATCCGGAACATTGCGGGAATGTCTGCAGACAAGCACTAGTGTATGGGCACCTTAACATTACTTGGGTTGGGGTATTTAGGGGAGATGTTATATATTTTCCAAACTAAACTTAGAGTTCTTTCTAATGGCCCTTGTATTTAGGGCACTTAAAGGACATGTCCACCCCCAAAACTATTTTTTGCTGTAGTGTAGGGAATGCTATCCTGTGTACTTTTGCCAAGTTCCATGACTGATATCTTTATTTAATATAAAGTGGGTCTTCTGCTTCTTTTGGTAAGTTGGGAAATCTTGACTCTTCTATCAAAAATTAGTATTAGCATTCTGGGATTTTTCCTGCTGTCTTTAAAGGGCATGTCCACCCCCAAAACTATTTTGCTGTAGTGTAGGGAACGCTATCCTGTGTACTTTTGCCATATACTTTCATTATTTTTTTGGAACAGTTATCTAGTTATTTTCATTTTTGTGTTTCTTATGGGTGTAGCAATTGATTTCTCTCCTCCTATAGTGGGCAGTGTGCTTGTAGTCTATAGAGACCAATCAGAAGGGTTTTTCATAATGGTTAAAATAGCCCTTTTAATGGTTAAAATAGTGTAGGGAACGCTATCCTGTGTACTTTTGACATATACTTTAATTTTTTGGAACAGTTATCAAGTAATTTTTTATTTTTGTGTTTCTTATGGGGGCAGCCATTGATTTCTCTCCTCCTATAGTGGGCAGTGTGCTTGTAGTCTATGGAGATATGTCCACCAATCAGAAGGGTTTTGCATAATGGTTAAAATAGCTATTTCTTCATTTATTAATTAAACATGCAGAATCTGAGAAACTGATTTGCAAGTGCCACCTGGGATTCTGGGATTTTACATTAACCCATTCCCTTCTTCTATAGTCATCAGAACTACATGATCTGATATTGTTGTGTGCAAGTAGAATGTTGATGTCAGATTGAATCAGTTTATCAATGGTTTATATATATATATATATATATATATATATACACAGAAATACGAAGGCACTCACAGGTCTGATACTTTTGAATGGCACCCAGCCATTTCCTTGCTTGGAATGAAGTGCTGATCGCTGCTGTTTGCTCTATAGTAAGACACAACAGTTGTTACAAGCAGGGCTGCATTTATTACTTTGTAGTTGCTTTCCTTTGGCCAAATAGCCTGCAAAATAATGCCTAAACCAAGTGCCTATGTAGTTGCACTACTAGTTTCACCATTCCCTGTCAAGCACTCTCAAACAGCAGAGAGCAGATAGGGAATGTATAGGATAGGGGTTGTATATTGAAAACATGCAGTGTAAATACAACCAGGTTGTAATTAGTGCAGCCCTGCAACTAAAGAGTTACTGTTATGTAACATAGTAACGCCATTCACGTGGCAGGACGCACATAAGTAAAAAGAACTTTTAAATGTTGCAACAAAAATTGTAAAGTTTATTGTAAGCACTTTCTGCACATTTCCTTTAAGGTAACAGGTATAAAAGGACATCAAAACTAAAAAAAAATTGAAATTATGTGAATTGCATCATGGGAAATTCCCTCTTTCAACGCTGCCTCATAGTGATTACTGAGCATGCTTGCCCTCATAGAAACCTCTACTAGGAATAGTTAGAGGCAGAAACAAATTACACCAGAAATGGCTCCAACTCTTTAATTTCTGGGACTTTGAACAGACATTACAGGAGAACCATTTGGAGCAGAGGGATAAGGTGAGGATTTTTGAACACTACACAGTGAGGCCAGTTGTAGGTAAAATTTTAGTTTTGGGGGTGGACATGCCCTTTTTAAATGGAGATGACAGTTATCCTTGTCCTAAACACTAAGGTTGGTTACAAACAAGAAAATATTTCTGCACTACTAATAGATAACAGGTTAACTCACTATTGACCACAACTCACAATGCTATCTCTGGTGAGCTCCATGTACTAGCAGTCTATGTTATATGGAGGCATGGTATAGGTAAAACTACCCAAGGTCTGTGCAATCATCCAATCATTTGTTTAAATTCAAACAACATTCTTTAAAGCATTTAGATTTGGTTCTATGTACCTTAGAGGAAAGTTTATAAAGTAGCAACAGGACCCTAAGAAGGCATTTTGCTAATTGGTGAATGACTAGCTCATTAATTGTAAAAGAATTGCAGAATTTATTGCTGTGTAACGAATGACAATGGATTTCTGTGACAATAGGAAAAGGAACTCTGTGTTCTACAGGATGTGCTCCTAACAAGTGAAAATTAAATTGCTGGGCAGGATAGAATTATAAATCACTTGTGATTTTACTGCCAGCTCTAATGAATGCCATTGATTAAAAAAAATTAAACTAAGATTTTCCTAGGCCCCTTTGTTGTTAGATACGTTATTAGATTGAATGTGAAAAGCATGTAAATAGAATCTACCAGTGTTTCAAATGAAATTAAAACTTTTTTAGATACAGAAGAGCGTATTGGTGACCCACAAAGCGTGACTGCCTGGCGAACGTCCGACAATCGGTTCTTGTATGGGTGTTCAGTTGGGTGTTGTTGAATTAAATATATTTAGAATAGGAATAAAGATTGGTGTAAGTCAGAGTGGAAAACAAAGTCCACCCTCTGATTATAATTGCCACATTATTACGGTAATAAAACAATATGAAAGGTACAAGTATCAATGTAGCATGTCAAAAAAAATTGTGCCCATTTCCAAAGCATAGGAATACTGTGACAATAAATTGATTAAAACTCCCTGGCAGAAAACGTAAAAACAGGAAGTTAGAATAAGAATGATTTGCTTTATTTATTCAAAAGAATAAAGATGAACTAAAGTTAAAGGTAAACTAGCATGATATACTGCAGCTGAGAATTCCTCTCTTTCCCTGGATAAGGCACACTGGGCATTCCCACTTTAGTGGGAATATAGATAAACTTTATAATGCTATTTCACTGTAAAGAAATCACTTTGAAGGGAAAGTAATGTATCTTTTAAATAAGCTATGATCTTATATGATCTATGACATATATGGCAGGAATAAAATAATTTTTGAATGAAGATTTTCATCAAATAAACTCTATAAAGTAGCTTTTTAAAAATTAAAAGTACCTGAGGCAGGGAGGCCGGGTTTGATTATTGCTACCTCCAGATATCATTCAGTTGAGGAATACCAGCATGTGGAGTTTTCGTCTACCAGGCTAGTGTCCTGGATGTTCCTGTATTAATATATATGTATATAGCACTGAAGCACCAGAAGCCTGGAAGAAGCAATTTTCTCTTTATGCAGGCACTCCTCATTGAAATGATATTGGCAGGTAGTAATTACCAACCCTACCTCCCTGGCTCAGGTACTTTTGATTTTAACTTTATAAACACTATAGTTTTCCTTTAACTCTGATGTATATGGTAAGAATTGCCTGCTATAAAAGGCCCTATTTGTAAACGCACAGTATCTCAATTTAGAGATTAGCACTAATGTACGACTATGGGCGTAAATGTAAGGCCGCGGTCGTAATTAACAAACGGCCAGTCGTATAATACCCTGCTAGTAAACTACCCCAATGGTATACTATGGGTAGCATAAATCTCATCGCATTATCAGTAATTTGCAATCGTTATCGGTAATTTGAGATCGTTAACGGTAATTTGTGATAGTTCTTTTGTTAATTTAAGATAACAATCGTAAATGAATGATTGCTAAACCATTAAACAGATTGCAATACCACACCTTTACAAATAGGGCCCAAAGATTCAGTACCCTATTTACTAAAGCTTGGCTTTTACAAATATGGTTGCATCTTGCCAATGATTTACAGCCCCTTGGTAGCCTAGCTAAATAGAACGTTAAGTGGATCTGAGCTGTGGAACTAGAATGAGCAGAAGTGTTATGTTATTGGGATACGAATACAAGAAAATAATACAGAAGAACAGCAAAAATTCAAATACTCAGCGACACAAGAAACCTTAAAAATGCCATGAATGCTACAAAGTGAAGTGTTCTGTTTGTACATGCAGTGCAAGAGGCGTAAATTCAATGCCAAGTCTTTCAGTGTTTGAGGCAGTGTTGTTCTGAATGAATAAGACTTGTTTTGTTAAACAGTTGGGGGTACATAGTTGGGCATTACATCTTATGTCTCTTTTCAATAAGTTTTTCTTTCCCCCTGGCTGATATTTATGAATTAATAATATTTGTAGTCTTTGTGTTTTCTTTATGAGACATTGCTAATACAGACCTACAGACCTACAATCATTTCCAGATTGGGTCTAATTGACTGTTCGTGTAAAATAGGTTTCATGTGAAGATAATGGTGCTTGCACAGCTTCATATCTGAGTTAGGTGTCTTGCAGTCGAACGGTTAAGATTATAATGCATTTTTTCTTGCAAATAGAACTGTCATAAACATCAAAAGAGTATATTGTGTTATTAGCAATGTTCACTTTATTGATAAAGTTTAAAAAATGTTTGGCATAAACATTATTTCCCCCCCTAATGGACAGCATTCCAGTTTCCAAATGCTTATTAAAAGAATGTATATCTTTCCCATCTCAAATCATTTCCTTAGCATAAACTGATACAGTAGCTCATTCGACAGCTCCTCTTTCTCTGCTGGAGAAACCCACTGATCATGTCTAAGCCAGTGGCTTGGAGTAAGGAGGCAGGGATATAGGTCACTGGAGTGCTTGACTGAACAAGTATGTCACTAGTTCGGATTTACCTAGAAAGGCAAGTGATGCATTGTTTCTATGCTACAAAGCAGGAAAAAAATTATGCGTTTTTGACATATATTAGCTCAT
The DNA here is from genome assembly GCA_019447015.1 of Hymenochirus boettgeri. Lineage (NCBI taxonomy): Eukaryota > Metazoa > Chordata > Amphibia > Anura > Pipidae > Hymenochirus > Hymenochirus boettgeri. The sequence goes on along the minus strand of JAACNH010005211.1, from coordinate 4,604 downwards.
AGCCATAAAACCATCAGCAATGAGACACTCATGGGCATCTGAATGTCTGGTGGAGGATTTTTTTCTGTATTGTTCCCCAATGAGGATTTCTCAGCACTGCATTTCCCTTTTGAGGTTCATCTTATTTATATACAGTGTTAAATAGGGATGGACTAGAACTCGAACCCGAGTTCGAGTCGAACTTTATGAGTTCGGACGAACTCGAACTATTTTCGGAAGCGGCCATTCGTGGCCTGCCGCACGTTCGAACATCCTTGTACATTTAAGAATTCTCGAATGTTTGAGGATTTTCGAAATTAGTCCCACGAGTCCAGCCAAAAAATAAAACTAGTTCGAACATGTACAAGGATTTTTGAACGTTCGGCAAAATCCCCGAACAGCCGGAGATTCCCGAAAACGGACGCTCGCGGATTGCTGAACGGCCGTCAATCCCACGGCTGGATGTTTGGGGGGTCTCGAAACCGGGCCCCCCTCCCGGGTCCTTACAAGGACCATTACGGCCCTCACAAGGGCCCTTTGGGGCTCAAGGGGTCCTGCAGCTCAAACCGGGACCTCCCTCCCCTGCACTTATGTGTCCTTGTGGCCCTAACAAGAGCCCTTTGGGGCTTAAGGGGAACCGGGACCCCCTCCCTGGCCCTATCAGGGCCCTCCCTGGCCCTATCAGGGCCCTTGCGGCACGCGAAAACCAGAAGTAGCGCACATGTGCACTACGTCCAGTTTTTATGCTGTTCCCCGCACACGGACGTGTTCCCCAGATCATTTCCCAGGGGCCTGTAAGGTACACTGGTAAGCCACTATCCAATCACACCCTTAACACTTGGCTGTGATATGCTAATTGGGATTTTCCAGGGTACATAATTGCCACAGATTCTTGTACAAGTCATTCTGAATTGAGAAAGCCAGTCGAATGACTAGCGAAACATCTTCAAGAACTAAACTTCAAGAACTAAACTATCCAATCATGCCCTTAACACTTGGCTGTGATATGCTAATTGGGATTTTCCAGGGTACATAATTGCCACAGATTCTTGTACAAGTCATTCTGAATTAAGAAAGCCAGACGGATGACTAGCGAAACATCTTCAAGAACTAAACTTCAGCTGATCTAATTGAATACAACAGATATTTACACTGCAATATTTCAGAAAGTTCATTCAAACTTTCTGAACTATTTACTCCCCATTGACTTAAATGGGTCCGTTTTTGAACTTTCAAACTTTTTTAGAAGTTCGAAAACGGACCAAACTTTCGAAAGTTCAGCCATCTCTATTGGTAAATGAAATCAGCTTATGGCCTTGGACCCCTGTAGTTGGTGAAGGAAAGGCGCTCTGTACTAGCCTGGAGTGGTCTACTTCCAATGCCAATAATACATTCAGGGAGATTCAATAAAAGTTCTTATCATTAAAAATGGTGCTAATTTTGCCCCAGCCAATCCGAAAAATGAACATTTGAAAGCTAACATCTAATTGGTTGGGGCAAAATTAGCACCATTTTTAACCATGAGAACTTTTATTGAATAACCCTTTTAGTATATAAGAAAAGGGACAGCACTACCTACATATCATAAGTCAGATCAGATAACTTACCCTTTGATACATATTCTGTATCATTAGTGTTGTGCCCTTGTTTGTGCCTTTTGTGCCTATTAGCTTATGTGCACCACCACATCCCATAACTACCAAATAAGCACAGCGCTGTTCATTTTGTATAGAATGGTCATGTGATGATACTTTTTCCCTTTTTACCACAAAAAGACAACTTAACAGAGACACTTAAATGATATAACTTACCATATTATTTGGATTTGTATCATTTTCACATTCCAATCAGAACAAATATGTTCTAATAATAGTGCAGAACAGAGAATATTAAGAAATATAATAAGGAGTCTCTTTCAGTAATTGGTGTTTCAGATATAAAGGGTCTCTAAACTGATGAAATCATGTAGCTTGCACCTGTATCAATTAGATATTCACAGGGAGGTGAGATCTGTTATTACACTTCTCTGTGAATAATGAAACGCCCAGGTTACACAGATAAACTCCACTAGCAACTTCTCACCACTGTGCCCCTTTCTTTTGTGTGTGCACGCCTGTAATAAAGATAGGAGCTCAATTGGGACAGTGTGTTCATCAGCTGGTGAGAAGCTGCGAGTGGAGCACCAGTAAGTAAGTGTATCTGTGTAACACGGGCGTTCTATTATTTACAGCGATGTGGGAATAAGGGATCTCACCTCCCTGTGTGATGTCATCAGTTTAATGTCCCTTTAAGATGCTGTAAATTAAACTGAAGTGAAGAAATATTACCCAAGTCAAAATCAAATGTAGCCAATCAGATCATACAAACTGAATGTTGGCAATTTACTGCTTATTTGCAAACTATTAAATTGCAAAAAAAGTATTAGACATTTCAGACGTTCGATACAATTCAATGACCTCATGTGCAAGAGGACCTGGGAAATGTAGTTCTGCAGCAAGAAGGTTTTACAGATATCAGTAGATACCATATCAAGTAAAACCACTAGGCTTTCATGAGAACTATTAACAAGACACTATCAGGGAGTTTCAATAAAAGGTCTTATCGTTAAAAATGGTGCTAATTTTGCCCCAACCAATCAGATGTTAACTTTCAAATGTTAAATAATATCTGATTGGTTGGGGCAAAATTAGTGCCATTTTATGTGTGTATGGGTGTGTTAATGAGCTGGTAAATATAATATACTGGATCAACTAAATGACATTATTCAGTTATCCAGGTTGACTTCTCTTCCATTAAGCAAGGCAGGGAAGGCAATCCGTTATGGTTCAGGAAATCACAGTAGACTGAAAATGCGTAATTGATTGTTGTAAAGCTGTTTGATGTCAGACACATAATAAACATAAATATGTTGATTTCACAAATGTGAAACAGACCGTGAAGGATGTTTATGGGTCATAGGCAATCTCATTCCCCTGGAGACTGTACATGTCCTATAGCATTACTGCAACATCCAAGCACCATTACATACTGTCTGGAAATGGAGAGCTGCACTGTAAAATAAAGTAGTCCTTAAAGCATCTAATGGCTTTGGACATCTCACAGCACATTACATACAAACAAACAAAAATAGAGAAACCAATGCATGTGGCTTAACCACTGTGCTTAGATGCTGATGAGAGTGAAGGTTGTAAACATATCACTGCAGCAATAAGTAACTAATCTGGATGGATTCAAACTAAACTAAAACTCCCGTGCTGAAGATAATGATATTTATTTGCATTTAACGCGCACTGCTTACAATGCCTAACATTTATAAAGCACAAAAAGGCATAGCTGCATATGTTAATAACAGATATATTCATAAAAGAGCGCAGTTTCACAGAAAAGCAAATACATTATGAACATGTATCTATGAGTATACATAGAGGGAAGGATAGAATGAATGCCATTTTATAAAACTTTGTAGACAGACACAGGACTGGGGAGAAACATTAATCTCCTATGGTCCTCAGACGGCTGTTTTTTAGTAAATGGTTTATGTTAGACTGGCTTATTTTAGTAAATAGACAGGAGCTCATCATTTGGCGTATAATTGCTCTTTAGTGCATTCACCAATGGGGCATATTTATATATACGCAGTATGCAAAATACCATGTATTATTTTTCAACAATTACGGTACTATTTTTTTTTTTTTGATCTCCTTCTTTACGTATCAGTTTTGAAGCATCTTACATTTCAGCTGTCAATCAAGTGCCTTAAGGTGACAGGTATGTGTAAAATGCATTCTGGATAATTCCATCTCCCAGTGCTGGCTCATAGTGATTACTGAGCATACTTACCCTCAGAGAGTTGTAGGGAGGATACTAGCAAACAATTACTGACTTAAAGACATGCAGCAACACACACACGCAGGACCAGTTCTAGTTATTTTGGTACCCTAAGCAAGTCTCCCCTGTTGCCCCCTTCTCAACTGAAAGTTCCCCCATCGTCCTCTTGGATTGGTCTTTGTATAGATTAGAAAACTCAGCCAAGATGATTATATTTATATTGTATGCAAATTTTACAGACTGGCCAACTGACCGATATTACCATGTAGCGCTTGGCCTGAAAATTTGGATGGTGTAACCTCTCTAACCACCCTTTATACATCTGTAACGTCTCTAAACACCCTTTATACTTCTGTAACTTCTCTAACCACCCTTTATACTTCTGTAACGCCTCTAACCACCCTTTATACTTCTGTAACATCTCTAACCACCCGTTATACTTCCGTAACGTCTCTAACCATCCTTTATACTTCCGTAACTTCTCTAATCACCCTTTATACTTCCGTATCTTCTCTAACCACCCTTTATACTTCTGTAACTTTTCTAATCACCCTTTATACTTCCGTAACTTCTCTAACCACCCTTTATACTTCTGTAACTTCTCTAACCACCCTTTATACTTCTGTAACGTCTCTAACCACCCTTTATACTTCTGTAACTTCTCTAACCACCCTTTATACTTCTGTAACGTCTCTAACCACCCTTTATACTTCTGTAACTTCTCTAACCACCCTTTATACTTCTGTGACGTCTCTAACCACCCTTTATACTTCTGTAATAAAGGCCACTTGTTCTCC
>JAACNH010005210.1:0-21082 GCA_019447015.1 Hymenochirus boettgeri | reverse complement strand
TTCCCTTTGGTACCCCAAAGCAAAGAAATATCCGTACCCCAAGGTAAGCAATTTAATGATCTGATGGGTCACGGAGAAGATATATGACCAATGGCCACAAATAAGGACATAATGAGCTACCCACAAGTTCTCCTTTGTGGGTGGTATTTCACTTTGTCTACAGTGAAGATTCTAACAGCACAGAAATCAATCTAACAACGAAATGTGGATTACCCTAATAAATACAAAACACTAACGCATTTTTTGTTGTTGTTGTTGTTTTCAAGAGGCAGGACAGACAACCCAAAACCGTCAAACTCTTCGTGGCACAATCTCTATGACCGACACACACACCGGAACTGATGCCACCTGACAGTCTGAGGGCCATTGGTATCTGGAGATTCTCTTTAATCATTACATAATAAGGAAATACACGAGGAGAAGCAAAAGCATTTAATGAGCTTTTTTTAAAGGGGAACTGCAGTCTTCATGAATTGTCCTTGTATTTAAAAAGATTACACTCTTATAGTTAAGTTTATAGTATTTGGAGTTAATAAGAACATAGTCCATCAGTCCCAACCCATCTAGCAATACCTCCATTTCCTGCTAACTGTTATCCAATGAAGGCAAAAAAACCCACCAAATTTATGAACTGGGAAAAAAATTCCTTCCTGTACTCCAAGTGGCAATCGACATTTCCCTGGATCAACTCTACTTTATGTATCAATCCCAGTAACGTTGTAACATTCCTTGTTTTGCAGAAACTCTCAGCGGCCACCTTTTTTTTAACTGACCAATGAACCGTCCAAATACCGTCCACTGGAGACCATTCCATAGCTTTACCTGTTCTCGACAGTGACAACCCTTTCCCAACTCTACTTTATGTATCAATCCCAGTAACCTGTAACAGTCCTTTTTGTAGAAACTCCATCAAGCTTTTTATTTATACTGCCAACTTAACCTCCATAACCACGGTCCACTGGAAGACGTTCATAGCTTGTATATAAACGTTTCACAGTGACAAACCCTTGCCCAACTCTCCACTTTTGTAGCCAATCACCAGAACTTGTAACATTCTTGTTTGTAGAAACCCATCCAGCTTTTATTAAACTGACCAATGAACCTGCATAACAACGTCCACTGGAAGACAGTTTCCATAGCTTTCACCGTTCTCACAGTGACAAACCCTTTCCCAACTCTACTTTATGTATCAATCCCAGTAACTTGTAACATTCCTTGTTTGTGAAACTCATCCAGCTTTTTATTAAACTGACCAATGAACTGCCATAAACCGTCCCCTGGAGACAGTTCCATAGCTTTACCGTTCTCACAGTGACAAACCCTTTCCAACTCTACTTTATGTATCAATACCAGTAACTTGTAACATTCCTTGTTTGTAGAAACTCACCAGCTTTTTATTAAACTGACCATGAAACCTGCCATACCACGTCCACGAAGACAGTTCCCCATATCTTTAAACCGTTCTCACAGTGACAACAAACCCTATTCCCCCAACTCCTACTTATGTATCAATACCAGTCACTTGTAACATTTCCTTGTTTGTAGAAACTCATCCAGCTTTTATTAACTGACCAATGACCTGGCCATAACACACTCCACTGAAGACAGTTCCATAGCTTTAAAATATATCCGTTCTCACATGACAACCCTTTCTAACTCTACTTTATGTATCAATCCCAGTAACTTGCTTTAACATTCCTGTTTGTAGAAACTCTCCAGGCTTTTTATATATAACTGACCAATGAACCTGCCATAAAACAACGTCCCCGGAAAACCGTTTCCATAGCTTATTACCGTTCTCACAGTGACAAACCCTTTCCCAATTCTACTATTCTATTTATGTGCAATACCAGTAACTTGTAACATTTACCTTGTTTTAGAACCTCATCCAGCTTTTTTAACACTGACCACATGAACTGCACTAACAACGTCCCCTGGAAAGACAGTTCCATAGCTTTACCGTTCTCTCACAGTGACAAACCCTTTCCCAACTCTCTTTATTATCAATACCAGTACTTGTAACATCCTTTGTTTGTAGAACCTCATCCAGCTTTTTTATTAAACTGACCATAACCTGCCATAACAACTCCACTGGAAGTTGACACGTTTCCATTAGCTTTCACCGTTCTCACAGTGACAAAACCCTTTCCTAACTCTACTTTTATATATCAATCCCAGTACTTGTAACATTCCTTGTTTTGAGAAACTCATCCATCTTTTTATAAACGACCAATGAAACTGCCAAACAACTCCACTGGAGAACAGTTTCCATAGCTTTTACCGTTCTCCACAGTGGACCAACCTTGTCCCCCTCCAACTCACTTTGTATGTCTCAATACCAGTAACTTTGTAACATTCCTTGTTGTGATTGAACTCATCCAGCTTTTTTATTAAACTGACAAATGAAACCATGCCAATAACAATCCACTGGAGAGTTCCTAGCTTTAAATCCGTTCTCTACACAGTGGAACAAACCCTTTCCCACTCTACTTTATGTTCAATACCAGTAACTTGTAACTTCCTTGTTTGTGAGAACTCATCCACTGCTTTTATTAAACTGACCAATGAACTGCCATATAACAACCTCCACTGAAGACGTTTCTATACTTTACCACACCGGTTCTCACAGTGACAAAAACCCTTTCCCAACTCTACTTTCATGTATCAATACCAGTAACTTGTAATTCCTTGTTTGCAGAAACCATCCAGTTTTCTATTAAACTGACCAATGAACCTGCCATAACAACAATCCACTGAAGACATGTTCCATGCTTTAACCGTTCTCCTCTCACAGTTTGAACAAACGCCTTTCTTCCCAACTCTACTTTCATGTACTCATATACCAGTAACTTTACCTTCCTTTGTTTCAGAAACCATCCAGCTTTTTATTAAACTGACCAATGAACCTGCCATAACAACATCCACTGAGACAGTTCCATAGCTTAAAATTACCGTTCTCACAGTGAAAAAACCCTTTTCCGAGCTTGAAGCCTAAACCTTTATCTTCAAGTCTTAGGGATGTCCAGCGGTCCCCTCTGACTGTCCTATTGGTGAACATGCCCCAGTATCGTTATGTATGGCCCGTTTAATGTATTTAAATACACAGTATCATATCCCCACACAGCGCCTTTTCTCTCAGCGTACATAAGTGTTACCTTTAAAATGACTCCAGGATCCTCTTCTTGCTGCAGCCCATCCAAAATACAGCCGTAGATAAGGTTGTTCCTTACACAGCACAGCCTTGACTGTCACAGACTCAGTACAGACAGACAGACAAGAAGTTGTAATTTTACAACCTATAACTTAAGATCCAGGAAGCTAGAGATATCACCCTAGGAGTGGTTAAAAGGTTGAGAGCTCTTTGGAATAGGGACAATTAAAGGTCTAACCATTACCCTTAATGTGTCTACGCAATATAAACCCCTCACCAATTGACTTTCCTCCCTACCTGTGTTCCAGGATTATTATATCACATGTGAAATGGGTCATAATACCAGAACTTTGTACTGATTGGTTAAACATACTGCAAAAATTCAATATTACCGTGTTGTGCAAACCAACACCGGAGCCTGCAGTAAAGTACACGCGTGGGAGAAACCAGAAAACTGATAGACTTAGGTTCTGATGCCCTGATTGTATCTGCACCAATGGAATGAAATTTCTCTCTGGGCACTAGGGAGTTTATGGCTGGAAGGTGAAGGTTGGTGTTGTTCTTACGATATTTTTTTCAACTTTATTTTTACAGAAATATAGATCGTGTCAGAATGTTTTTGCTTTCCAGGCAATGTATGACACCTCTGCCACCTATCGCTACCATGTCTCTACTTTTCCCTCCTAACCTCTCCTTTTCTCTACCTTCCTTGACCACCGTCACCTACCTCTACCTTTCCATCTACGCTAGTTCTAACCTACCTGTGCATCTAACTTCTACCTCCCTCCACCTCCTCTAACCTTTCCATCTACCTACCATCCACTTCTTCATCTGCTCGATCTCACCTCAACCATTCCATCTACCTCCCCTCCACCTACCTCCTTCTACCTACCTCTCCATCTGCAGAAGTAGCGTGGTCAATACGGGACACTCCCCTCACATCACTGTCCATCTAGAGGTGCCGGAACTGCTACCAACAAGCGAAACAACGTTATTCAAGAAAAGTTTCAGGCATGAATGGGTGTCCCCACCCCACTTCAGTGTACTAGATGCAATAGTACTTTTATTGTTCTGTTTCTGGATGCATTTTATTTTAGTATTGTTTGTATAAATGAATGCCGAAGTTTCATTAAAGCGTTGATTGGCTCCATCTAATATGGTCCCCAAGAGGAGGCATCAATCTACCTCCTCCATCAACTCTTACTCTTTAACTCTACCTCCTCAACTTCTACTTTCCTCTACCTTCCTTCCGTCATCTCCCTCAACCTGTACCTTCTACCTTCTGCTTTTCTCTATCTCTTGCAACTACCTCCTTCTACCATCCCTCTATCTCTTCATTCTACAAACCTCTCAACCATTACTTCCTACCTCTACCTTTCCATTCCACCTCTCTTGCTTCGACTGCCCCTCTACCTAGTCTCTCTCGTTCTACTTACCTCTATCCCTTCATCTACCATTCTCAACCCTCACTTCCTACCCCTACTTCACATCTACCTCTCTTTGGCTTCTACTCCTGCTAACCTATCTCTCCTCTCTACCTCACTACCTCTATCCCTTTCCAATCTGTACCACTCTCACCATACTTCCTACCTCTAAACCGTTTCCCATCTACCTATCTTGGCTTCTACTACTTCTCTTTTCTACTCCTCTACTCTCTCCATCTACCTCGCTCACATTCTACTTCCCCAATCTCTTTTATCGGCTATTCTTTCTGTATTTATGGGATTTATTTGCTCTGATTCTAGCAAAATTGTGTTTTGTTGTGGATTCTCGGTATAGATGTGTTATTGTTGGTGATTAAAGTTAAGCTGTGTTGTGTTCCGATATTTTACTCCTGGGTTTGGAATAAAATTGTGTTATATTTGGTTTAAAGGTTAGGGTTAGGGTCCCAAAAATGGGTATGGTTTGTGGTCAGACTGCATAATGTTTGCGGTTAGGAATGTGTTATTGTTTGTGTTAGATTGATGGGTTGTATTAGTGGGTTATGTTTGAGGTTAGGTTAGGATGTGTACACGGTTATATGGTTTGTGTTGAAGGTGATGGTTGGGATTAGTGGGTTACGGGTTTGAGGTTAGGATGTGTATGGTTTGGTTTGTGTTAGGATTGTGATGTCAAAATAAGATTAGCTGTGAGTAGCCTGCAGCCAGACTATTACTGTCAAACATTTTCTTTATTTTAGTGGCGCATGTTTTTCGAGACAAGTTCTCCTTTCATCAAGCATTGCTTAGAGCCACGTTGTCTGAGAGTCTCCGAAACAAGTCCGCACTAAATACAAAATGTTTGCGTATAAGTCTGCTGAAGGCTCTCACGCTATCTTATTTGATATTATGGCCTTTGCTACGAATGCGACGGTGTGGAGGTGTATTGCAGCCTTGATTGTCTTACAAACTGGGAGGAGTGACTCTAAATCTGTTTATATTTATTTTTAGGATTTGATGTCATCACTATGTTTGGGTTTAACCACGTGTTTAGGTTCCGGTTTATTGTAATGTAATTTTCCCTATTCACACGGTCTGTAAGATCTGGTAATTGATAGTATACTATATACAGCAGAAGAAACGGGAAGTCTGCTCATGTTCGGTTAAATATGCAACATTAAGTCAAGTTTTATACCTTTAGAGGTTTCCATCAGTAACTTGTTTCCTCTTTCAGAATTTTAAAAACAGGTGGGAGAGGGCTACAAAAGGGAAACCGCACACAGTACTTTCCCATTGCAGTTTATTGGATTAAGGGTCCATGTGTCATAGAGACCCATCCTTCATCTCCCATCACTGGATAACTTCCCACCAGGTTTCTTTCTGTGTTTTCCTTTACATAATGACGAACCGGTGTTCCCCAAGATGGAAGCAAGTTCTTCATAACGGTTCCGGTGAAACAGGGAGGACAGTGGGTTTTCATCACATCGCAATGTTCAAGTAGAGTCAGTTGCCAGCAGATACAACTAGGGGCTTGTGGGTAAAAGAAACAATTAATGTAGACCATCAAAGAGTGTGATCACTCTATTGTATTCTGTGGTTGGGGTTTCCTCAATGTTTTCTGTGATAGGGATTGTCACATGGGTGCAGGTATACTACTCTCTGACTTGGGGGGTCCTCTATGGTTGCCAGTGAGGCTCCCCAAACCTGTCTTCCCATTACAGATGATTTCTTTATGGCACTTGATACGTTAATGTTCTACCGTAATAGATTGCTACACGCAGTGGCTCTGTTGGTGGGTTTCAGTGATTACAGTACCATGCAGTTGGCCCCGTTTCGGGTGGAGTGCTTGTGTCGATCCTGGCGAGCTGTTGGGCAGCGTTGTCCAGGGACTTCTCTTCCCGACAATAAAAGGCGACCGGTGAGGCTGAGAGTGTGGGTGAGAAGATCCCGCGTAGTCAGCAAGGTCGTGCTCCCCCGCTTCAGCCATACACAAATGTGTTCTGAAGTCTGTGGAAAAAGCTTGTCCTGTGTAAGATCAGGAGGGCGAGACGAGCGGTGTGAATGGACCCGCGCAGATCTCGTAACACTTCCCGTATACTTAACGGGCTCCACCTGGTTAATCCCACAACAATGGGACCGGTCCTGTCCACCTTGACCTCAACAACTGCTGACAATCACTACAAAGATCCCCAGGAAAGTCTGAATGCATGAAATAAGATAAAAAGTGAGAGCGGAATGGACTTCTCAGGTATGGAGACTTTTCCCCATTTAGTAGGACAGAGCCTCCATGTTTTTTTTTTTTTAGGTGGAGCTGAATTCTTTCACTGCTACTTTGTCTCTTAGGACGGGCTGGTAGGGCATGGAAATAAACACTTAGCCCAGTGGGACGGATAAAGAAATTCCATTATAGTTCTCTGTATAACTAATAGAACTTTGTTTCCCTTCACAGTGCAACAGACTGGCCTTGTGCAGGACACTGTCACCTGACGGTCATGGCAATTGGGAGTCATCAGGATCTTGGCTTATGACCGAACCTTCTCAGAAGCTGTAAATATTTAATTTCCTCTAGTAAGAGTCGTTGGCTGTTTCCTCCCTTATACCCACCAGTGATTCGGTCATTTTTGTTTCTGTCTCTTAGATATTTCTAAGCACGGAGATTCTCCAGAGGACGTGCACCTGTACAGGTAAATTATACTGGACTTCCAGTTTAAGGGACACAAACTGTCATATGCATGTAACTTCAAATGTCTGCTATTCTTCACAGGGAGTGAGGTCACTTGGTTCGCCACCTCCCTATGGCTCCCTATGTGGCTTGCTCTCCAGCATGGTGGGCGCACTTGGCACACCTAGCTATCCTCGCGCATGCGCGCCAATTGCTGAATCTAAGAGTGTGATTACCCCACCGCGCTGATCATCTGGAGAGGAGGCGCTGGAGCAATCTCGCTCCCTGTGAATAATACTGTACTATGGCCGAATTAGTGTGCCTATTTGAATCTATTTTACTGGGAACCCGGGGCTCAACACTGCAGGTCACTGTCACCCAGCCATCCTTTTGACTTGCAAAGTTCCACCTGTCCCCTTATGGCATGTTTAGGTCCTGTCCCTTGCGATCGAGAACCATAACCTTACATGGGTTATAACAAGGCTTCCCTATAAGTAGCCACTTATCCTGGTCTCTCTGCTGCCAACATCATGTGAATTCCCAACCCACCCCACCTCCACTAGAGTGTCAACTCTCAAAGCTCATCATCTCCCAATCCAGGTCATGATGTAGTGGTTACTTTATGTTACTTAATGACTGGATTTGTCACTTTCTGGGTGGATGTCAATGACATTAATCAGGGGAACGCATACACGTTTCTTATGGCTACGTTCCTGCCTCACTCCGCACGGTGTATTAAAACCTTTGTCGACTGTTGATCATTGTGGAAATGTTGGTTTATTTGCCGAATACTTTTTGCAGGGCTTTAAAATTGACACATTCGTATTTGCACGAAAAACTAGCGCAATAACCACTGTAATTTAAAATAGACTTAATGGCCAGTTTCGTGTCATTTAGCTAGGAAGATGCATCGTTCCCCCCTCGTCATTGGTGTTTAAATAAATCCCATCATCTTCACTGCTCAACATCCTCGTTACTCTGAAAAAAAAAAAAAAATAACAGGGAACATCTCCTTGATTTGTTTGTGTGTCTAGATTGGTAAGGCATGTAATTCAGAAACCAACCCAGATCAGTCGGGTCACCAAGGACACTTAATAAGGTAATACAACAAATGTTACTATTTATTATTTTTCTCAGTTCACTAATATGTTTGCTTGTCCGCTTGTCTAGTGTGCCAACTGTTGATTCGTTTGATTCGTCAATCGCCAAATGTCTACCTGTGGCCTCACAAACACCAGTTCTCCTACCTCATAGTGCAAGTTCAGCGCCCTTCCAACCAACATTTCCTGCTACAAAAGCTGCAAATGAGGAAAGATTCACGAGCCAATGTTGTGTAAGTCATCATGGGCCACGGGGAATGTGGAATGGAGGGTTCTATGAAACTCATTGTAGGAGATGAGGGTTACTGATTGAAGGTTCTAGAGTACTGCAGGGAAAATGGTTCTATAGGGTAGAAGGTTCTAGAGTATCAAGTGCAGTGGAAATGGGTTGGTTACTTGGTAGAAAGGTTCTGAGATACACTGCAGGGAAATGGGGCTCTATGGTAGAAGGTTCTATAGACTAAGGATACAGGGCAGGGAAAATGGGTGCTATAATGGTAGATAGGTTCTAGAGATACATGCAGGGAAATGGCGGTACGTGGTAGTAAGGTTCCTATAGATACAGTGGCAAGAGAGTTGCGGTATGTGGTCGCAAGGCTCTAGAGATACGTGCAGGGAAAATGGGTGGTACGTAAAGGTTCTAGAGATACAGTGCAGGGAAATGGTGGTACTTAGAAGGTTCTAGGATACAGTGCAGGGAAATGGGTGGTACATAAAGGTGTAGAGTACAGTGCAGGGAAATGGGTGGTACGTAGAAGGTTGTATTGATAACACTGCAGGAAATGGGTGTACGTGATAAGGTTGTAGAGATACATAGTGCAGGGAAATGGGTGGTACATAGAAGTTGTAGAGATACAGTGCAGTGAAATGGGGTGGTACGTAGAAGGTTGGGTAGTGATCACTGCATGGATATGGGTGTACGTGGTAGAAGGTTCTAGAGAAGTGTGAGGAAAATGGGCAGTAGTGGTAGAAGTTCTAGAGATACAGTCATGGGAATGGGTGGTACGTGGCGAAGGTCGAGATATCCAGTGCAGGAAATGGGTGTAACGTGGTAGAAGGTTGTAGAGATACAGTGCAGGGAAATGGGTGGTACGTAGAAGGGTCTAGAGATTCACTGCAATGGGAAATGGTGGTACGTGGTAGAAGGTTCTAGAGTTACAGTGCAGTGAATAATCCGCTTGTTTATTTGTTTATTGTTAGGCCCGAGAGTCCCTGTGTTTTAGTGGTCCATGACACATAGAGAACCTTCTGGGTGATAGATCTATCTTTTTGTGCTGGTCAGTAAGTAGAAGTCTATTTTGGAATGACATAATGTTATCACCCTATATTGTGGATCGCTCTCATATTGTTACCCTAGACTTGGTCATCTGCATTTGGTTATTCCCTATACAGAAACAGTTTTTAATTATACTTTCTATCCTGTCCAACTCCAAACAGACCATGAAAGGGAACATGACCAGGTTTGCAGCATTTCCTGTTTTGCCCTTCGTCTGTTGCCAGAGCTCTTGTGAGAATGCTGGGAGATGTTTTCAAATATACGAGGCTAATGGTTGCCTTTCTCTGCTCATGGCACTATGAATTTCCCGAGAGCTGCAATTGATAAATATTGATCTTAAGAGGGGAACTGTGGCCCAAAATGACTTGAAGTAATAGACAGGAATTGCTTTCCTGAGTATTTTGTTGCAATTTACATTTAAATTTTTTACTAGTTTGAAGATATTTACATTTGTGTGTTGATATGGTAAGCCAGCAAAACACACCCGATCCACCTGCACTCCTGCTCTAAAACCATTGGAAGTCCTCTTTCCCTGTGTCTCCCTCTCCTCAATGCCCCCCCCCTTTCATGTCCCCTTGAAACCCCCCGTGTGGGGGTGTGCCCGTTGCCCTCCCTTTCCTCTTCAGTTCACGGTAAGCCTCGATCTCTCTTCCTGGTTTCTTTCCTCCTGCACTTAGCATAGGTGCAACCAAGTTGAGAGGAGAACTAGTCTTCTGACCGGCATATCCAGGAGATTCCCACCAACCCCTTCCTCCCTTTTGATCAGTGATTTTCTTCTGTTATATCTGGGCTGTGCTGCCATAGAGGGTTTGGTGTCTCATTTAAATGTAATACCCAGCCTTTCGTTTAAAATCAACTTGTTAAGAGATCATTGTACCCCTTTGATCATGCTAACCCTTTTGGTCGGCATGTGACGGAGAGTTAGCGTGAATTTAAGACTATACTCTGCATCACAAACTGTGTACTGCGAGTGCAAGGTTTTTTGGTGCGAGTTCTTTATTGACCGCATCTGCAGGCATTAAATCTCTCCATACATCTCCTTTCCCCACGATTAAAAGCCGGATCCCGTTATTGGAAGGTTTCTCTTCTAACTAACTCATTTGCCTCAGGACAACAACATCTGAAAATAAAAAAATAAATTTCTCACCAAATGAATTTTTCAATCTTTTCAAGTGCGACGCTGGAGCCTCATTGAAATATATATGAAATACTTACGCGCCCCTTATCTAGTTAGCCATGCAGGTGACGTCTCGCTCTCTTGTAACGTATTGTCATTGTTGTGCGAATTAATTTTTCCTTTCGATACCCAGATTTTCCAACCATAAGAAAGTACTTCTGTGTTTGAAGAGCTATTTCACAGAAGAAGACTTCAGAGCGAGATAAGGACCATCCACACTTGAGGACTTATGGTAAACAAACCTCTTCTTCCTTCCTCTTGGGGCACTGGCGGGGAGACATGGTTTGCTGTCTAAAACCGAATGTTTCTCTTTTGTTTAAGTATCTCTTCCTGCTCCCCGTCTGGTCTCTGGCCCAGGATTTCTTCGGAACTGAACCAATATTCCAATCCTGCTCATCATGTGGTACTTCTCTTAAGTTAGTGTTATTGTGGTCGGGAATAAATTCCATTCAATGGGTCACAAAGAGCTCTGATAAATAAAATTTGTATTGGATGATGAATATGAGTGTTGGCTGTTTTAATTGACATCAACTTAAAACATTGCCCCTTCCTGGTCATTTTTGTGTTGTCTCTTTCTCGGAGTAGAGATAGGTTCCTGGAAGCCAACTGGTCACTGAATTCTACCTGGACTGGGACTCCATACTCTTATACAGACAAACGTCATTTGTGGCCAGATTTGAGGACGGGGCAGTGGAATTCCAGGGACTCAAAACTCCTCCACCGGAGTTCACACCCTGCTGACTTGGATCGGTGGAAGTGAAAGATCAAGATAACGGCTGTAAGTGAGAATTACTATTGTTCATTGTCTGGGGTTCTCATTTTTGTTTCTGGCTCAGTATTTCATAGTCTTGTTTATTTGAACTTAACCGGAGGCAAGTCGGAGCCAATCTAGCTGTTACGCACATATAACAGTTGGAACATCGTGGGTATATTAGACAATGTGAGTTATTGGTGAAATTATTGTAGCTCCCTTGTTTGTGTCCCATGTAACTGCCTCATCTATGTGGAACTTTGTCTTTAAACCTTGCCGGTTGACATTGTAATGGGATTTTGTTGATACTTGTATATCTCATGACACAATCTCCCGTCCTCTTCCCCCACAGGTGCTTTGACGAGACCATTTGTGGATCCCACCGACTGATATAACGGGAAGGTAAAGTATCATATAGATACAAATCTCTAGCTAGATCACATCACTACACGACTGGGGTAACCATAGGATGACACATCCGACACAAGTCACAACATTCGACACTGACTGGCATAGATTAGACAGTCCAAACAATTCGAACGCAATAACTAAACCATTACGAACCATAGATTAACAGTCAAACATTCCGACCTGACACCATTGAAAAAAACAAAAATAGACAAAACTTCCGACACTGACACCATAGATTAGACAGACTGCCAACATTCCCCAGCTGACCCCATAGGAATCAGACGTTCAAACAATGCACACTTACACCCCATAAGGATTAGACCAGTCCAAAACATTCGACACTGACAACCTAGGTTAGACAGGTCAAACATTCGACACTGACCCGAAGGATTAGACAGTCAAACATTCGACACTGACACCATATGATATGACACGTCCAAACATTTGCCGACACTAGACAGCAAACATGACCCTGAACCATAAATAACAGACTTCTGTCCGTAACTCTTACAATGAATGCTGTTTTCTCTCCACGCAGGGATTGGAGGGGTACATCCGCATCCATATCTGAAAGCCAATGAAAGGCTGTTTAAATGCGGTGCTTTTGTTGCACAATCACATAACATGAGACTTTATGGGTGATCTGTGTGTCGGAATGGGTGGTTCTTTAGTGGGGGGTGGATATAAAGATATTGTTTATAAGGTATCACACTGTCCTATAGTTCCGGCCTTCCTGTTATTTGGAGGTCATTAACTTATAAAAACCCATCACGGTATCCCCCTGTTCCCATGGGCCCTTTATTTGCCCTCAGGTTTGTGTCGGTAAATGGAAAAAACAAATGGTAGCCCAGACTGCGCTATTTTAACCCCACAGCTACGGATTGGGCGATGGGTCCAGACGACGTCTAACTGTGAATCATTAATAACAGAACTGAAATAACCCTCCCTGTCCTTATAGGTCACTTGACTGGGATCGTTTCCAAATCAGAGTTTTGAAGCTGACCATCTTGTCCCTGCGTCTGTTCATAAATCCGCCCGTCTTATCGGACCTGTCTGTTTGGTATACTGCTCGTAACCAACTCCCGTTCCCATCTTTATGCAAATTTCAAATTGGAAATCTGGGGTGTAGTTTGGGTCTCTATCTTCCCCAGGTTTTGATGCAGGAAGTGACAGTGTCTCTCTGATTGGCTGATATAAGATCTAGAACTATCAGTGATTAGGCCTGATTGTAGAGATCTTAGACATCATTGATTGTCTAAATATAAGAGATCTAGAACTATCATGATTGGCTAAATAGATTCTAGAAACTAATTAGAACCGATCCTGCCCGCAAGAAACAACCACCCCAGCCTTTCCCCATACTCTTTGGCTACTGACGTGGATCTCAAATGAATGGATTTGCGGCCGAATGTCGTTGCAAAGTAAATGGGAAATTCCGGCGATCGGTCTAAATGTCATGTGATGGCTGCGGTGGGTAAGTACAGTGTTGGTAGGTACCATTAAACGTAATGGAAAACCAGATAAATAATGTAGAATTCTCATTTACATTGAATAACGTGGATGATGAGAAGTCCTTGTTTGGGTAGGTTTCGGGAATGTGATAATGTTTCTGTCGTGCTCCTAATACCTATTTGATGGTGAAGGTTACAGTACCGCACTGGCTTGCTCTACACCAGTGATATAGACTGTTTCTTTCTTATTCACCTTCACGTTAACGTCGTCCCTGGCCACCTCTAACTCACTGTGGTGTTATTAATGCCCTGTGTACTGTAAGAACTAAGATTGCAGAAATCCCAGAATTCCATGCAAAGTGGCTGCAGTTAATATACCAGCAGTAGGTGTGGTTACCCCTGCAGCAGGTGGCGTTAACTCCAGAAGGGGTGGAGTTTATCTCTCCATTGGCCCTTAGGGATTGGAGTTCATTCTTGTGCTCTCTCTCAGCGCTGGCCAATACGAGCAAATGTCCACAACAGAGAGAGATATCATTTTGTGTTTTCCTGTGTTTCCATTTTCTGTGTTTAACTAAAAGAAACGTGTTTATCGCATTTCTCTATAAAACATATTTTATTTCTGGTCATTAAAACCATCTTTTTTATCTTTGGTTTAAGGGACTATTTTTATCCTACCCCCTGCTGATAAAAATGGATTTGAATTTTCTGTTTGCTGAAAATGTTTTTTATATTTTGCTATAAAATGTTTCTTTCTTTATCTCTTTGTATGTATTTTTTTTTTTTTTTTTTTACTCGGTCATAAAACTATTTTTTTCTTCTTTAATCTTCATTACTGTCGTAACGACTTGCGGGTCTCCCGAGACAGAAAAACATTTTCTGTTTCCCTCAAACCATCTTTTTAATTCTGTTTAATCTTAGTTTATGGCCATCTGTAAAAATGTAACTTTTACTTTGTAATTGTCATAAAAAGCTTTTTTTCAAACAAGGCTCCATGTATTTATTACTGTAAGTAACATTAACCCATATCTTGGAAATGTTCTGTATTGTTTGTGTGGTGTGACTGATGTTCCTCCATTCCCTTTGTTATTTAGTTTAGTCTTCATTTCCTATGCGTTTTCTATATACCCCCTTATTATTATTTAGTTAGAATTTTCTCCTCCAGTCTTCAGATAGCAAGCTCCCTCCATATCCCTTTATTGTTAGTTTTTATCTATTTTGTCCTCTTGCCAGTCTTCTCTATTCCCTTTTTTTTTTGGTTAATTTAGTTTGGAATTTGTTCTAGTCCCTGTCTTTATAGCCAATGCTCCCTCTATGAATTAATTCCTTTATGCCAAATCCCTTCATTTCACTTGTTTCATAACCTGATCTTGGCTTTATATTTGAGATTCTCCATTGCCCTTAATTCATTTAGTTCATATATGTTTAGACTTTCAGTGCAGTTCACGCTCCTCTGTACTCATGTCTTTAGATATGATCTTAGGTAGTTTTTTCTCATCATCAAGGTCCTTCATTCCCCTTATTTATTTTAGCTTATCCGTATTCCCATATTATTAGTTATTGTATAGTCAGTTTTCTAATCGATATCCAAAATCAACTGCATCTAAAGAGAGTTAGTGACTATTTGGATTTCTTTCTGGAATGTATACGTGGGGTGTGATTGAAGGTTCTGAATTGGTCCTGTGAATGTTATACAGTGGTTGATGGAGGGTTTGAATGGTCTGAGAATGTTAACCAATAATCGGTGGTGTGACATGGAGGGGTGTGATGAAGGTTATGAGTGGTCTGTGAATGTTACATGGTGTGATGGAGGTTTGATTTGTCTGCGAATGTTATCGGGTGGTGTGATGTGAGGGTTATATTGGTCCGCGAATGTATACAGTGTGTGATGGAAGGTTATGAATTGGTCTGCAAATGTATATACGGTGGGTGAATGAAAGGGTTGTGAGTGATCTGTGGATGTTTATAACTTGGGTGATGAAGGGTTTAGAGTGGTCTGTGAATGTTATACGTTGTGTGATGAGGTTTTGAGTTGTCCTGTGAATGTTATACAGTGGGTTATGGAGGGTTATGATTGGTCTGTGAATGTTATAAAAAAACGGTGTGTGATAATGGTTATGAGTGGTCTGGGGTGGAACAAAATGTTTAAATATACGGTGGTGTGGTGATGGAGGGTTATATTGTCGGTGAATGTTACTACGGTCCTGTGATGGAGGTTATGATTGGGTCTGTGAATGTTTATACATGGTGTGATGGGGGTTATGATTGGTCCTGCAAATGTTATACGGTGGTGTGGATGAAGGGGTTGGTGAAGTGGTCTGTGAATGTATAGTACGGTGGTGTGATGAACGGTGTATGATTGGTCTGTGAATGTTATACAACGGTGGCTGTGATGGAGGGTTTATGATTGGTCTGTAATGTTATAATATCGGTGGTGTGATGTTAGGGTTTATGGAGTGGTCTGTGAATGTTTATAACGTGTGTGATGACGGTTTATGATTGGTCCGTGAATGTTATACGGTGGTGTGATTGGCAGGGTTATGATGGGTCTCTGCGATGTTTCTAACGTGGTGTGGTGGAGGGTGATGATTGGTCCTGCGAATGTTACGGTGGTGTATGAGGGTTATAATTGGTCGCAAATGTTAACGGTGGTGTGATGGAGGGTTATGATTGGTCTGCGAATGGTTATAGGTGGTGTGATGGGTGGTCTGATGTTGGTCTGTGAATGTTATAACGGTGTGGTGATGAAGGGTTGTGAGTGGGTCTGTGAATGTTTAAACGGTTGGTGTGATTGGAGGGTTTATAAATTGTCTGCGAATGTTTATACTGATGGTAGTGATGGAGGGTTTATGAGTGGTCTGTGAATGTTATAATCGGTGGTGTGTGATAAGGTTGGTGAGTGGTCTTGAATGTTATACGGTGTTGATTGAGGGTTATAAATTGGTCTGCGAATGTTATACTGGTGTTGATGGAGGGTTATAGTGGTCTGTGAATGTTATAAAACGGTGGTGTGATGAAGGTTGGTGTGGTCTGTGAATGTTATAAAATACGGTGTTGTGAGGAGGTTATAATTGGTCTGCCGATGTTTATTATAACTAACGGTGGTGTGATGGAGTGGTTATGATTGGCTGCAATGTTAATACTGTGGTGTGATGCGGGTTATGATTGGTCCTGTTAATGTTATAACGTCCTGTTGATGGAGGGTTATGATTGGTCTGCAAATGTTAGTAACGGTGTGTGATGTGAGGGTTATGGATTGGTCTGGCAAAGTTATACGGTGGTGTGATGGAGGGTGTTGATTTGGTCTGCGAAATGTTTATACGGTGGTGTGGATGGTAGGGTTTTGAGTGGGTCTGTGAATGTTATGAAGCGTGGTGTTGATGAAGGGTTGTGAGTGGTCTGTAATGTTATAACGTGGTGTGTGGAGGGTTTAATTGGTCTGCGAATGTATAAACGGTGTGTGATGGAGGGTTTGAGTGGTCCTGTGGAATGTTACGGTGGTTGTGATGAAGGGTGTGAGTGGTCTGTGAATGTTATACACGGTTGGTGTGATGGAGGGTTATAATTGGTCTGGGCGAATGTTATACGGTGTGTGATGGAGGGTTATGAGTGGTCTGTGATGTTATAAAAAATACGGTCCCTGGACTGGAGTGGTTATGATTGGTTCTGCGAATGTTCATACGGTTGGGTGATGAGTAGGATTATGATTGTGTCTGTTGAATGTTATAACGGTCCTGTGAGGAAGGGTTATGAATTGGTCTCAAATGTTATACGTGGTGTGATGGAGGGGTTATATTGGTCTGTCGAATGTTATAACGGTGGTGTGTGAGATGGTTATGAGTGGTCTGGAATGTTATACGGTTGTTATGAAGGGTTGTGAAGCTGGTCTGTATGTTAATACGGTGGTGTGATGGAGGGTTATAATTGGTCTGGCGAATTTATACGGTGGTGTGATTGGAGGTTTATGAGTGGTGCTGTGATGGTTAACGGTCCTGTGATTGGAGGGTTATGATTTGTCTGCGAATGTTATACAAAACGGTGGGTGGATGGAGGGTCTATGATTGGTCTTTGAATGTTATACGGTAACTTTCCTGTTATGGAGGTTATTGGTCCTGCAAAGTGTTATACCGTTGGTGTGATGGAGGGTTATGATGTGTCTGCAATGTTATAAACGGTGGTGGTTGATGGAGGGTTATGAATTGGTCCTGCGAATGTTAGTACGGTTGGTGTGATTGGAGGTTATGAGTGTCCTGTGAATGTTATAACGGTGGTGTGACTGAAGGGTTGGATGTGGTCTGTGAATGTTATAGCGGTGGTTTGATGGAGGGTATAATTGGTCTGCGAATGTTTACGGTGGGTGATGGAGGGTTATATTGGTCTGTAATGTTAATACGGTGGTGTGATGAAGGGGTTGTGGCGTGGTCTGGGTGAATGTTCTATTCTAAAACGGTGTGTGATGGAGGGTTATGAGTGTCTGTGAATGTTTATACGGTGGTGTTATGGAGGGTTATGAGTGGTCTTTGAATGTTATAATACGGTGGTGTGATGAAGGTTGTGAGTGGTCGGTGATGTTATACGTGTGGGTGAGGAGGTTTATGAGTGGTCCTTGAATGTTAAATAACACGGTCCTGTGATGGAGGGTTATGATGGTCTGGTTTAGGTCCAGCAAGATCTTTGAGAACCAATTAACCTTTGTTAGTGACCGCCCAACCTATAGCCAAATGGACACGGGGAAGCATGGACTTGTATTGTTTGGGAATTTAGTGTCACTCCCTTTGATTTAGTCGGGAATTGTTCCTCCATGTACATTATTGAGGATATATACTTAATGATCTTCCGCCCCTCCTTTCCCTATTTGCAGCATCTGCGTTCTCTGAGCGATACCTTGGAATGCCCTAAGAGAATAGAGACACATACCAGTGTAGTGGGCAATGTAGGGTCTAAATTTTATTTCTCTGGTAATATCGAATTAACTTCTCTGTATTGGCTAGAAAATTTTTCTTTTCTCTAGGGCAATGCCAGTGTTCTGCACAATATCCATGGATTTTAAAGAGAAATCTGTTACTGATCCATGGAACCAGAACAGTGAGTCTTAGATTCTACATTCAAGAGAGCTTGGTTTATAAATTCACATAGACTTGTGTTATTAAAATTTATTCTAGATAATCCCTGGTAACTTACTGAGGCCTGGATAGTAGAGTTTATTCCTAGATAACCCTGGTAAAACAGAGGCTTGGATATATAGTTTATTCTAGAAAATCCCGGTAACAGAGAGGGCCCTTGGATATGTAAGTTTATTCTAGATAAATCCCGGTACAAGAGCTTTGGATAGTAGAGTTTAATTCTAGATAAACCCCCGGTACCAATAGAGGCCTTGGGATAGTAGAGTTTATTCTAGATAAACCCCTGGTAAACAGAGGCTTGGATGTAAGTTTATTCTAGATAAACCCTGTACTCAGAGGAGCTTGATAGTAGAGTTTTATTCTAGATACCCCTGGTACTAGAAGAGGCTTGGCTGGAGAGTTTAATTCTAGATAACACCTGGTACCAGAGAGCTTGGATGTAGAGTTTATCTAGATAAACCTGGTACCAGAGAGGCTTGGATAGTAGAGTTTATTCTAGATAAACCCTGGTCACCAGAGAGGCTTGGATAGTGAGTTTATTCTAGATAAACCCTGGTACCAGAGGGCTGGATAGTAGAGTTTATTCTAGATACCTGGTAACAGAGGCTTGGATGGTAGAGTTTTTCTAGATAAACCCTGGTACCAGAGAGGCTTGGATGTAAGAGTTTATTCTAGATAACACCCTGGTAAACAGAGGCTTGGATAGTAGAGTTTATTCTAGATAACCCCTTGTCCCAGAGAGGCTTGGATAGTAGAGTTTATTCGAGATAAACCCTGGTACAGAGAGGCTTTGGATAGTAGAGTTTATTCTAGATAAACCCTGTAACAGAGGCTTGGATAATAGAGTTTTTTCCTAGATAATCCTGGTACCAGAGAGCTTGGATAGTAGAGTTTATTCTAGATAAACCCTGGTAACAGAGGCTTGGATAGTAGAGTTTATTCTAGATAAACCTGGTAACAGAGGCTTGGATAGCAGAGTTTATTCTAGATAAACCCTGGTAGCCAGAGAGGCTTGGATAGTAAGTTTATTCTAGATAAACCCTGGTACCAGAGAGGCTTGGATAGTAGAGTTTATCTAGATAAACCCTGGTAACAGAGTTTGGATAGTAGAGTTTATTCTAGATAAATCCTGGTAACCAGAGAGGCTTGGATAGTAGAGTTTATTCTAGATAAACCCCCCCGGTACCACAGAGAGGCTTGGATAGTAGAGTTTATTCTAGATAAATCCTGTTACCAGAAAGGCTTGGCTAGTAGATAAACCATAGTACCAAAGAAGCTAGGTAGTAGACTTTATTCTAGATACACCATACACAGAGAGGCTAGGCTAAGCTCCTATAACATGAAAAATATTTTAGCTACACTTTGGCCTTTAATAAAACTCCTTTACATTAAACCAATGGAGGGTCAACAGGAAAACTGTGATGGAAGATCTGGGTTAAACCCACTTCCTCTTATTACTTTGTGATTGTCCCCAGGCTAACATATTCCTTTCTTTGTGTACTAGCGAAGGTCCATTTCCACAGCACTCGGCTGAGCTCATTAAACATCTCATCAAGGCTTCTGTGAATTACCAATGCAGCAAGTGCTTCCTTTGTGATGAGGGAAAGGACTGTGTTGGAGAGTAGCAGCTGGTGTTAAGATTGGCAGGGAATGGTGTGGGAGGAGTAGAGCTGCTGTTAGAGTGTGTAGGACTGGTGTGAGAGGGGTAGGAGCTGGTGTTTAAGTTGATAGGGGCTGCCGTTTAGAAGGTAGGAACTGGTGTGGGAGGGGTAGGGCTGGTGTTAGAGTGATAGGGGCTTGCTGTTTAAGGGTAGGACGGTGTGGGAGGGTAGGAGCTGGTGTTAGAGTGATAGGGGCTGCTGTTAGAAGGGTAGGGACTGGTGAGGGAGAGTAGGAGCTGCTGTTAGAGTGGTAGGGACTGTAGTACTGGTGTGGGAGGAGTATGGAGCTGCTGTTAGATTGGTAGGGACTGATGTGTGGAGTGGTAGAGGCTGGTGTGGGAGGTGTAGGAGCTGGTGTTAGAGTGATAGGGGCTGCTGTTAGAAGGGTAGGGACTGGTGTGGGAGGAGTAGGAGCTGCTGTTAGAGTGGTAGGGACTGGTGTGGGAGTGGTAGGGACTGGTGTGGGAGAGTAGGAGCTGCTGTTAGAGTGGTAGGGACTGATGTGGGAGTGGTAGAGGCTGGTGTGGGAGGGGTAGGAACTGGTGTGGGAGGGGTAGGAGCTGGTGTTAGAGTGATAGGGGCTGCTGTTAGAAGGGTAGGGACTGGTGTGGGAGGAGTAGGAGCTGCTGTAGAGTGGTAGGGACTGATTGGGAGTGGTAGAGGCTGGTGTGGGAGGGGTGGAGCTCGTGTGGGAGGGGTAGGAGCTGGTGTTAGAGTAGTAGGAGGAGCTGGTGTTAGAGTAGTGGAGACTGTGTTAGAGTAGTAGGGCCTGGTGTGGAGATAGGATACCAGATTTTACTCCTCCCACACCAGCCCTTACTACTCTAACACCAGATCCTACTCCTCCCACACCAGTCCCTACTACTCTAACACCAGCTCCTACTACTCTAACACCAGCTCCTAC